>LZPO01108365.1:16075-42974 GCA_001675575.1 Neotoma lepida | reverse complement strand
CTAGCTATAAAAGGGTTGTGGACCAGGGAGATGTAGGCAGGAAAGTCTCATCCTCAGGGGCACCTACAGCATGAAGAGGGGCTTGGCAGGACCCAGAGAGCCTGCAGGCTTCCAGTGGGAAAACACAGACCACTTCCGGTTCCCAGTTCAGGAATGTTCCAAGCCTGGAGAAAACAAACAAAAGGAGGGCATTCCACTGCCACAGAACATTTAAAATACAGAAGTTCATGACTCAGAGGCCAAATCCAGGTATTTGTTATTGTTGGCCAAGATTCTTACTAATTTGCGATTGATAGAAGTGAAGGTTGTATGTTTACACTCATTCATCCGTCCTTAACTTGATGCCAAGCATTGGCAGTTGACTGTCTTTTTTTTTTTTTCAAAAGTAGCTGTAGAAGAAAAGTATGGCTGCAGACAAAACAGAATGTATAAAAGAATGAAAGCCAGGTTGGAACACCCAGGTTACTCTGTGTGTCTGTGTGTGTGTATGTCTCTGTGTGTGTGTGTGTATATCTGTGTGTGTGTGTATATCTGTGTGTGTGTGTATATCTGTGTGTATGTGTGTGTGTCTGTGTGTGTTGTCAAGGGTGGAGATAGTCATGCAAATGCATGGAAAAAGTTAAAAGTGGAGTGGGGTGTTGAAATGGAAAAAAATTTTGTTTCTATTATGTAGGAGATTTTTATATGTGCTTATTTAAGCTTTTTATGCCTGTGCCCGGGGTGCCTCTGGGAAATGGCCAGACTAAACTTTTATCCTTTCAAGCTTAATTTACCTTCTTGTGCCTGTTCAGCACAGGTGGCTGGGTCCACTCAGCCTTGATAAACTCCATATTTATACAACTACCTCCAAAACATTTAAAGCCTGTTGCTTATCTTTCCTCACTGGAGTTGGCAGTCAAGTCCCATTTCTTGAGACTGAAGTCTGTCTTAACACCCACATATAATACACCATTTCAGTAATATGATGTCTGTCAGTCATGACAAGGGCAGCATATAACCCTGAGATAGATTAATGTCCATAGCAATAAACAATTGTGGTTGCTAAACAGGATTATGCTTTAGAGTCAACACGTGTATATGTGTGTATCCTGTATATGCTGAGATTAATAATTCTTATGTGTGTGCTCACACTCATGAGTTCTTATGTGTGCAGGTGTGCATGAATATATGTATGTACAAGCACACAAAAGTCAGAGAATAACCTTGGGCTTTCCTTGGGTGCAGTTTATCTTTTTCTTTTCTTAAAGATAGGGTCTCTCACTGAGACCAGGAATTCACTTAGCCAAGTAGGCTAGGCTAGCTCACTAGTGAGCCCCAGCCATCTGTCTGTCTCTACTTTCCCCGGTGCTGGGGTTGTAAGTGCTCACAACACCACACATGGCTCTTTTTAAAATATAGGTTCTGGAGATCGAACTAATGTCCTTGCAAGTATTTCACCCCCTGGGCTTTCTCCCCAGCTCCTAATGTTTCTGATAGTGCACAAAGGATGAGAAAGTAAGAATCCGCATGTAGTCCCTCCCTTACAAACCTTCCTTGCTCCCTGTTAGATCAACTGTGAAACATCTGATAAAGAGTTTAAAGGATATCAAGAGCCTTGGATGGCCAGCTCCTTTAAATATAATGCATCTGTTTACAATACTAGCATAAAAGACAAGAATGAAGAAGACTAGGGTTCATTAAAACACCTTTGATCATTTGGAAGTTAAATTTAGTAATAATGGAAGCCTAAAGATGGTCACGTAAACTCATGTCTCCTTCCTAAAATCACTTAGATAGCTCACATGGTCAGAAAAACACTTCCAACATAGATCTATCTTGCTCCAGCAAAATACTTTGTTCCACCTCATGTCTTTGCACCTGGTACCGTGAAGTGTGACCTGGCAGATGGTACCTGCAATGATTTCTGAATCAGGTGACTACCTGAACAAAGATGTTGCTGGGAGATAGATGTCAGCTACTGTGTGGTTACAGATGAAGATGTGGCTGTACACCTTCCCTTCCCCCACTCTGCTGCTTTGCCTGCCTTTGCTCTTCAAGGCAAGCCTCTTTGGACACTCCAGTAGGTATCTAGTCCTCTGTTTCTGTTTGGCCAACAAAGAGTGAGGTAACATTGAGATGAAGGAGTCTGAGGTTGGAGTATTCATTCTCTCAGGTCATCTGACAGTTACATGTCACTCTTTAAGGCACAGCTATTAAGACATGAGGGTTCCCATCCTTCCCTTCTAGTCTTGTGGACCACAAAGGTGCTGAGATCCAGTACAGGCTATGCCTTTGTAAGTAGTCCTGATACTAAGTTCTTGTGTCTCTGTACATTACCTGATTTGAATACCTATCTACTTCCTGCTGGTACCCAACTGTTATCTAAGGTAATATGCTTATGTATAAGTATTAACAGATGGCAAAATTAGTCACAGTAGCTAGCCCACTTAATAACAAGGAGACTATTCTGTAGTCAAAACCATGAAGGTGACACTCTAATGAGAAGTCCTGCACCAGGCTCTACTCTCTCTTCCTGGTTTCATGACATGGCCCCTCCAGAGGTTATGTACATACAAGGAATTGACACAGGAAATTCACACAAGAATCCTAGTGGGCATAACAACCCTGCCAGGGACTCAGAGGCTACCTCTTTCCTCGCACCAGAGCAGAGACCACATGTCCTTCATTCACTGGGCTATTTCAATCTTTTTTGCCTGGGTCTCAATCTCCACATTTCTCTTCCCACCTCAGCAGGAGTCATTTGACCCTCCTTGACTGGCCTATTTCATAATTCAATCCTAACATTAGCCCCCCCTTTTTTATTCAGAATGCCAATAGTTTGGGTAGCAATGTGCTATGATGGTCATGTACCTTTAATGTAGACTGCCAGCTAGACTGACCTTCCGTCCACAGCTACAGCTGAAAGTGTCTTCTAATGTTTGCCCAGTGTGGAGATGTGAGGCCTGATCCTTTGCAGCCAGGCTTCATAGACTCTATACTTATATGTCTCAAGGTCATTGCCTTTGTTGAAAGACCTTGGACACTCCTTTTTGGAAGCAGCTTTGAAAGTTAATTCATGGGATCTGAAGTTACCAGAATGTTGTCTCACCACAATATTGTAATATTTAACCACATTTGTTTTTTGACCCCAAAGGAGGTACCATCACCTTATTTACAAGTATTGAAAATCAATGGTGCTTGGCATTCTTCAACTACCAAGCCACTAGAAGATTATCTCATCNTTTACTCTATGTAATATAGTATTGTAGTGATCAAAAGGACAGGCTTAGGAGACAAAAGGTCAACTCTGAGCCCTGGTTTTATGACTTACCAGCTTCGACTTTGAATAACTTACAGCAAATGCCACATTTTATAGTTTCAAAAACTGTCATAATAATAGTACCTACAGATAGGGTTAACATATGGATGATGCCTCTTTGTACAGTACTTAGAACAATAACAGATTCAGTGTAACTGCTGTTTGATGTCTATTGGTGCATTTTCTGAACACACCATAATTAGTATTGAAGGGGTCAATACAGAACTTAAAAAAGCAAAAAATAAAACAATATTAATATGAATATTGGGCACACGATATATTTATTAATATTATACTTTCCTGGCTAAGAGGCAGATGACAGTTAGGACTCTTTTAGTCCCTCTAGAAGTAAGGCTAGGTNTATGTATATAAATCCATCGGATGATAACCAATTGCCACACTAAACAACGTAGCCACATGCTCTACCTGTACACTCTGCTCCATATACTCCACTTCTCACTCGCACAGCCATCTCGGTGGGAATTAGTATCTCCAGCTGCTGATTGGGAAGCAGAGGTTCAGGCGGCTTACATAAATAGTCCAAGGTCACTGGGAGCAGAAAGGGTTGGAACCCGAGCTGCTGGCACTTGGCTGCGTTTTTCCTGTTACATTACACCGAGCCCAGAAAGTAATGCGATTGATTTTTTTTTNNAACAAACATTTAAATTGGTGTAATCGCTTTTAGAATGGTGACCTTGGCAGACTCTCCACTTACCTGTTTTGAGGGCACTGCCTTTGTTCAAAGCATTCTGGGCACTCTTATGTTGGAATTGATTTCTAAGCTACTTGAAGGGTTTTGAAACCACCAGTGAATAATTTTCAATGTTCTGTAGTCATAGTTAGCTATATCTGATTTTTTCTTTCTTTTCTTTTCTTTCATTCCTTTTATTTTTTTAAACTAACAGGCATCATCCAAATCTATCACTCCNAAGATCTGGCTCTAAGTGGTTTTTTAAATTTAAATTTTCTTGTCTCTTGGTACTTTCTGATGTTTTGTAAATAGCAAATCTATTCCTAAAAGATAAAGATGTACGACTACCACAATTACTAAAGACTGGTAGTCTCTGAAGTTCCTTCAAAAGGGTAGCCTTAAGCATAGCTTTGCTCAGGGGCCCCATCTTTCATAATGANGNTTTATCCTTACTGGAGAAACAGTGGTGTGGAAGATAACCGGATGGATGCACCCCTGGGCCATTTCTGCAAAATCAGGTCCATTACTTTCATCCCACCTTGAAATCAGTATTAATGCTAACCAAGCAGCACGATTAATTTACCCACTAGGATGAATTTAGTCATTCCAACCACAAAGCTCTACCATAGCTCAGCCTTTTAAGAAGACATTTCTAAATTTATTCAGATTTCCTTATTTTCTATCTCTTTGCCTCACACTTTAATGATCAAATCACTCATTTATCATCCTGATTCCAATAAAATACACGCGATAAGCTCCAGGCAACCACAGAAAGTCAGAAGGGAGATTTTACAATTTTTACGGAAAACTCAAGGGATGCTGTCTGGAAATCAAAGCCGATTAAGCTTCTCCAAATTTCTGTGAAATGCCCCCGGTATAAAATCAAGCATATCTATATAATCCATAATTTACAGAGGGCTAGAGGAGCATGATATGGTTTTCCTGTTACAATTCCTTTTTGTATATTCCAACTTCCTTCCCAACCCCTATGGTATTTATGATTTCTGCTGGGTTACACTCAGTTCAAAAGTATTAAGTCACCTGTGACAGCCAATCTAGAATATTTTCTGGTATTTCTTTTGTATAGAAAAACCCCCAATCCCCGACTATCACCAGCACCATAGAGTTACAGATGATAATAAGACTCTGAATCGGTTCGGCTATGTGACTTCTCAGGGGCTCATTAAGTTACACTGGGAGAGGAGAAGGAGGTGGGGGAGCTTCCAGCTAAGGACAAATTGAACAGTAATTCATTAAAATGCAATCTTTCCTCTGAGACCACATCACCTCAGATCTACTGCTATTGTTACNTTTACAAATTATTTGCCTCATTAGAAAGCCAGTTAAGGGGTTTTCTCTAACCCTCCTAGTTTTCTCTTCATTTTACTTCCCTGAACAGAAACCAGAATGGCNGCCATGGCCCTAATTACAAAGACTCAAATTAAATCCTTGTTTCTGGACTTCTTTTTTGTTGACGGGTCATGAACGGGTCAGCAGAGGGTCTACTGTCNGTCATACACAAACAATGTTTTCACTTAATCCTCGAATCTGGGAAGCACGGACTAACCTTGGTGATTCACCTGCATGCAGGAAGGTCCTCATTCACAATCCTAAAAACAAACTCCATTAAGCAACTCCTATGCAGCAACAAAGGCAATGACTTGAAGTTGGATTTGATGANCCAGAAATCCCATATTGAGTCAGTTTCCCAAGGCGGTTCAGCTCTGCTTCGTGGCNTTAGCGAAAAGTGTATAGGGAAAGAAACAAGGAGNGAAAGGTGGAAAACTGCTTCCCCTTCCAAATGACTCATGGGTAATCTGGAANCCCATCGGAATTCACTGACNGTGTTGATTAAAGAGAGCAGGTCTTAGATGCCCCAAATACTAATATTACTGGGAAATAGGTAGAAGAACGAAGCTAAATCTTTAGCTACCACTCTNCACAAAAATCAACTCTNAGTGGATCACAGACCTTAACATAACACCTGAAACTGTTAGAGGACAAAGCAGAGAAAACACTTCAAGATAACAGGAATAGAAAGGCAGGACTTTCTGGATAAGACTACAGTTGCTCAGGAAATATGGCCGACATTATNCAAACGGGACCTCNTGAAATGAAAACAGCGGCCACTTCTCCTCCTCCTTCTAGGCCTCTTGTTGTTTCTGTCATGCTACACTCCAGGCCAGCTGGNCTGAGAACTTCTTATGTGGGTCCTGGGTGTTGAATTCAAGTCATCATGCTTGTAGGGCTCATACTTTTACCCACTCAGCTATCTCCCTGGTCCTTAAAAACCTTCTGTTCAGTTAACTACAGACTGAGTGAAAATCTTTGCCAAGGAGATTACATATATGTGTGTGTACNTGCGTGTGTCTGTGTATCTGTGTATGTATATATATGTATATATTATATATGATATATATGATATATATGATTAATATCTAGAATATACAAATAATGAAGAAACAAAAAAGAAAACAAATAGCCAATTAAAATGATCTAGTGAACTGAACACAGAGTTCTCAAAAGAAGAAATACAAACGGCCAATAAAAGCTTTATAAAATGTTCAACATCCTTAGCCATCAGAGAAATGCAAAATTAAAACTACTGTGAGAGTCCATGTCACCTCAGTCAGAATGGCTGTCATCAGGAAAACAAACAACAATGATGCTGAAGAGGTCATAGGGAAGAAGACCCCATATTCAGACTGGTGGGAGTGTAAATTGGAACAACCACTTTGGAAATCAGTGTGGAAGTTTCCCAAAAAGCTTAANACCTAACTATCACATGACCCAGATATGCCATGCCCNGGNATATACCCAAAGGGCTCTATATCCTACCACAGAGATACTTGCTCATCCATGTTTTCTGCTGCTCTGTTCACAATAGTGAAGACATGAAGTTAGCCTGGATCCCCTTCAACAGAAGAATGGATTAGGAAAGTGTCATGTATACACACAATGGGATTCTATTCAGCTGTAAGAAAGGGGAAATTATGGCATTTACAGGGAAAGGGATGGAACCAGAAAATGCTACATTGAGTTAATCTAGGCTCAGAAAGACAATTATCCTCATATTCCCTTTCATATGCAGATCCTAGCTTCTCATTTTCGTAGCTGTGTACTTATGTGGGAGAAGCTGTGTGTGAAGGGCAGGAAACCAGGAAGAGGCTTGTGCGAAAGGAAAGGAAGGCTTGGAGGGAAAGGAGTGGGGAGGGTAATGAAACACGTGATCTCAGTGTAAAAGAGGGACCGCTGAGGGCCAAAGGGAGGTCTAAGCTCAGAGGAAGACAGGGACATGGGCAAAGGGGTTGGGTGGGGAAGGGAAACCAAATTTTATATATTAGAAAATGCTACAAGGAAACCCACTACTTTGTAAGCTAATCTTTTTAAAAAAGTTTTCAAAAATGAAATTTAAAAAATAGTTAGAAGGGAGGTACTCAACATGGTTGGACAATGCTGGTTCTAGAAGCCATGGGCTACTAAACAAACATCCCAGTGCCAGGGGTGTGAAACCTCTTCATGAACTGTTGTTAAGGGGAGGTTCCAGAGACCCGAAAACACTACAAGCTTTTGACACTCTTCCTGTCTTCCCACTGGGACTAGATGATATGATCTTATTGCTGAAGACACCACACATCTTCATTGCAAAATATAGAGAAATCAAGCTTAAGTGGCGTTGGAAAGTTCTGCCCTACTGGCTAGCATTATAGTACCAGAAGGCACTATGGAGGCTGCTATGGGAGATGGTCTTACCCAGCTGTGAAAAGTACGATACCAATCTACTACATAAGATGACCCCAGGTGTGCAATAGTGGCATGGGTCTTATGGTGGCAGCCAACTGCTCTCTGATTGGATTTGAGACCTGTTCAAGATTCCTGATAATGTAAAACCAGCATATATATGGCTAGGGAAGTAATAGGAAGTAATAGGGAAGTAATAGTGGGGAAGTTACTAGTATTATTTAGCTAAATTGACATAGCGTCAAGTTGCCTTCTAAATATCTAAATATACCATAGGTAAATGCTACTCTTGGCCTTAACGGGGAAAAAAAAAATCTCTCTTTTGTTGGGAATAGTGGTGAATGGTGAATGCAGAAATTCATGGCTGTTCACTGTGGCTAAGAATATGTGACTGTTGACTGCTTAGCCTTAAATAAGATGTTTATACCACCTCCTCTAATGCTCAGGGAACAACACAGAAGGAGGATAGAAATAATCTAAGAGCCAGGTGATAAAGAGAAGGGCTATGAAATGCCATCTTCTGTGCATTACAAAGTTATTACAAACATGAGCTCAAAACAATTGAGTTCTGTGCATTGGGTCTGTATAACACTGGCCATGTCAATAGTCAGCTATGAATGGGAGTGGGCTCATGGGGCCCCATCTCTCCCTGCTGAACTACTGGCTAATGATAAGTTCTGGGAGAGTTAGAGTCATTGTCTTTTGCATACCCACCCGTGAGTCCACCAGGCTCCAGTGGATAGTTCCAAACCCACAGTCACGCAGATGGTCTTGGTTAAACTCAGTGGGTCACAAAACCAAGCCAAAATCGTGAATGTAGGAAAGTGATTTGTAGAGAAGTTGACAGAGGTGGGAGGAAAATCAGAGAGGGTAGGAGGTGAGAGTAAACAGAATGCATTATATACATGTCTGAAATTGTCAAAGAACAGGTTTAATTCATAAAAATATTTAACATAAAAAGTGAAATAGAATAAAAAATTACCTCAGGAAATAATTTTGTGTTTACAAGGTCATCACCCTGTTCACCAAACAAAAGCTCAGACTTTTCCCTCCTAAATAACAGAAGATTGGGACTGCACGTGAGTGAGTGAAGCCTGGTTGTCACTGTGTCCCAGGACCAAGTATTCTATAAGCAGCCAGCAGTCTCTCGAGGAGGCTGGTCCACGCTGCCTTCTCCAGTCTGCACTGCTGTCTGCTGAGTTCAGCTCCTTTGGCCCCCTCATCCAGTGGCTGCCATGCTCCCCTTCCTTCATCTCTCCCAGTGTCCCCTCCCTTTCTGTTTGTGTACCTTCAAAAGGGAATCCTCAGTGGTGTCACAGCTAACCCACAGCACCTGCCTTTCAGGGCTCAAGGCTGCACTGCAGAAGCCAGCAGGACAAGTTGCTCAAGGATTCTCCAAAGCAGCAATGAGACTTTGGGGAGGCCTGGAGAAGCAGGGACATCTACCTGCAGTGGGGGTGGGTAAGGAAAGGGAAAGAAACTTCAGGGCCTGGGAATGAAGGCGGAGGCAGGATAGAGGGTAGTTAACAAGTCCAACTACAGGCCGGGTGGTGGCGGCACACACCTTTAATCCCAGCACTCAGGAGGCAGGGGCAGGCAGATCTCTGTGAGTTCGAGGCCAGCCTGGTCTACAGGGCGAGTTCCAGGATAGGCTCCAAAAGCTGCACAGAGAAGGCTTGTCTTGAAAAACAAAACAAAACAAAAAAATTCCAAGTTCAACTACTTGTGTTCAAGCCTCAGTTCGAATGCAAGCTAGGCTCATGACCTTCTTATTCCTTTGTGTCCTCTTTCCAAGTGGGAGTGACAACAGCCCCCTCCCGAGTAGATGTTGTAAAGATTAGCTGAGTAAATGCAGCACCAACTAAGAAAAAAAACAGAAATGCATTGGTCAACTCACAGACTGTTCAGCACCAAGAGTGAACCCTAATAAGATTTTGGGTGATGAGGATGTGCCAATACTTGAGCAATTGTCACCAAAGTTCTGGGATGTTCACTGAAAGGGAGATGGTNTGTATGTGTGTATGAGGATTCACTACTTCCCATTAAATGTTGCCACAGACCTAAACTGCTCTTAAACATGTATATAAACAAATCTCTGTATATTTACATTAAAGTATGTCTATGCATATATGTGTGAAACAAAGCTACTTTACATTGAAGCTTATCTGTCACAGTTCTGTCACTGCCCTGATTTTAAGGACTGATGGGCAT
Source organism: Neotoma lepida (assembly GCA_001675575.1). Lineage (NCBI taxonomy): Eukaryota > Metazoa > Chordata > Mammalia > Rodentia > Cricetidae > Neotoma > Neotoma lepida. The sequence goes on along the minus strand of LZPO01108365.1, from coordinate 33,033 downwards.
AGATGTGGGTGACAGGAACCTGACTGGGCCAAGGGTTCTCTTTCTCTGCCTGGCTCAAACATTTGTCTAGGGTGTGTGTGTGTGTGTGAGTGTGTGTGTGTGTGTATGTGTGCACATGTGTATATGCCTGCACACCATGTGTCTGCTATTTCTGGAAGCCTCCAACCAAGCTGGTCCCCACACTGTGGCTCACAAAGTGTCTGTTCATCCATTGGTACTACTCAGCTCACAGCTGCCACTGTGACTTTCCAGCTTGCTGCGGCCAAGTCTCATTATTCCAGGCTGTGCCTCAGTGAATCACTGGGTGGTCTCACTCACGCTGACACACCAAGCTTCATCGACCTTACAACACTTGTCCGTGTCCAAATCAGAAGAACCCTATCCCTGGCAAGCTGTCCCCAGCTCTGGATTCTCAGCCACTTATTCTTACCTTTCCTCATCTACAAAACGAGATGAGGAAGACTATTAGCTTGAAAGCGTCTATCAAAATCACCATTTGGAGGAATTTACATATGTACTCACAGGGGTATGAAACAACTCAAAGTACCAAGCGATTTATAATTCTGCTCACNAAATATGGGAAACAACAGCAATGTCTACCATGAGACACACACATGTAATAATGGATTGCCCATGGAACAGAAGAGATAAACACAAAAGACACAGAAGGAACTCTCCAATCCACTAAGTTAAAAGCAAGGTCATAACAGTATGTAGTGGATGCAGCCACCTCTTCCTCTTATCCTTGGCAAAGAGGCTTCAGGANCCTCACTGGATGTGGGAAACTGTGGATGGTAATGAATTCTGAGGTTCAGTTTGTAAACTAGGCATANCTGAGGTTATCAACAATAACNCATAATAGAATAATTGCAACAACATACTATAATGAAAGTCACATAAATATGGTCTCTCTCTAATGATCTTATTGTACTATAGTACAAGGTTTGGGGACCTTGATTGACTGACTGACTTGGTGATAACAGAGACCATGGATAAAGGGCACTACTGTATTGGTCCATAAGTGCCATAAGTGTGTGCATGTGTGCAAGTGCACGCATGTGCATGCTCCTCCCTGACAGCAGAATGCAATGCNATTCTTTGGGGTGCAGAGGCAAGAATGAGAAGTGGGCAGGTTCTCATGCGTAAGTACTCTGATGTTGGAACAATGAGCCTATTTTAAAATCCGAATACATAGTGAAAATCCTGCCTGCTATATAAGGATGGCAATTATTGTTTTCAACATACAGAGCCTGGGAAACATCCTCCTCCGTTTAGGAAGGTGCTGAGGCAGGGCTGCATCCCTGTAGACTTTCTGTTATGCTTTGAACCTCCGCACCATTTGTCTGGCTTCTCGATGCCATTCTAGCAGTCAACATCTGTTTTTCTTTGAGCCTCACTGTTCAAGAGTAATATCTCTGTAGATGGATTGCGGGGTGATTGATGGTGGTGCGGTTGGTAAAAATGGCTTCAAAAGTTTTACATTGATGGAGATTTCCAGCCTAGGCTGTGGTCATTCATGTTTGCTCTCCAGAAACATGTTACCCATTCATTCGTAGATATAACNATAAAGTGGTAGAATTGAAAGTATTTCCAAGGCAACAAGAACCTCATTTTATAGACAATGGGCCCAGGAGTGGAAAGGTTGNCCATGGTCATGATGATTTGAAAGTAGCGGCTGGTTGCTAGGTCTCTTTCCGAACTNTCTTCCCCTCTTTCACCATAGTGCCAACGTGGTCACCCACAAAGGAGGACATGTATTCAGTAAGAGGCAGACCTACTAAGTGACCATAAAAGGTATCAGGACCAGGAATTAAAAACATATAAATAACTCAAAGCAGTTCATCCTTTCCATATCCAGAATCCTGACCTTTTCAGGGTGCACACACACACCAGTGGTACGTGGGTATTTGGAAACAGACTGCCTTAGTGTTCACCAAAATCTTGAGTTCATCTNCACATCTGTGATTTGAATGTCTCTGTGAATGAGCGTGTTGAAATGTGACTGCCATAGCAGGCTGAGATGAGAGGATTATGAGTTCAAGGCCAGCCTTGGGAGATCCTGTCTCAAACAAAACAAAACAGAACAAAACTGTGGGAGTCTGTCAGAGGACCAGCTCCAACTTCTCGAAGGGTTCTTGCAGGGGAGGAGAGAGGAATGAGGAAGTTTTAGATAGAAATGTAGACAGAGACAGAGAGAAAAGACAGAGACAGAGAGAAAAGACAGAGACACAGGATAGCTTTGGGAGGGCCCTGGGTCAGTACCCAACTGCCTCAAGGTTTATTCCAAAGGGCTTTTTATACACTGCCAAGGGGAGAGGCAAAAGACCTCCCCCTTTCAACATCAAAGCACAGTGTACAGCCAAGTGTAGACCCTTCCAAACACCTGGTAACCACGCCCGTGACCAAATCAACCCATTATGCAGCCCTGCTGGGTAAAGCAAGCTCAGATTCTCTGACCCTGAATAAGGTCTCACTAGAGAGCCTCTGTGGGACCCCACGCAAAACAAAACAAAGCAACAACGATAACAATAGCACAAGGAGAGGGAAAAGAAGCTGGGCCTCTAAGAGATGATTAGGACGTGCGGGCTCTGCCCACACGTATCAGTTAAGCCTTGTTTCTGCAGGATTAGATTAGGTATCTCAGGGATAGGCTCTGATACAAGGATGCCAGCCCAACTTTTCATCCTATCTTCTATGCACGCTTCTTCATCACGGGGTACCTTTTGCCATGTGCCAGTCAGCAAGAAGCATGCACAAGGTGCCACCACCATGTTGGTTTTCCCAGACTCCAGAACCATAATAAATCAGTCTCTATTCTTTAGAAATCACCCAGTCTCGGGTACTCTGTTATAGTAGCAGAAAACAGAATAAGCCACTTCAAAATGTAAAACTGTCATCAAAAACTACATTGGAAACTCTCCTTACATCTGAGTGGGCCATGACTAGCTCTCGTCAAAGGAAGGAGGACAGAAGTGGCATGTCATTTTATTCATGCAGGGAAGTTGCCTTTTTTATATACTCTTTCCCCATTCACTGAATGCAGAAGACTCAAGAACCTGAGAGACAGTGGAACTGCAAGGAGGAATAGCCCTGGATCCTTAATAAGCCATATGGAGAAAATGATATTGTGTCACTGTTAGGAAATTAACTTTTGGTGTGCAACAGCAATAAAAGTGGGAAGGTATTATATATATTGGTCTAATAAATCACTGCAAGGAACATTTCAGTGAGGCCAGGAAAGAAGTCATTATCTCTCAGCTTTTAAAAAGGAAATGAATATNATTATAGCTTGGGCATGAAGTGTCCCCAAAGGCTCAGCCGTGAAGGCTTGGTCCCCAGGAGAACATGTTCAGAGGTAGGGACTTGGGGTTCAATCGTGAGCGTGCTAAGCTTAACAATGGGTGGTTCAGCACTGAAGGGCCGTTAGGAAGTAGGGTCCAGTTGGAGGAAGTAGGTCACGGAGGGTGTGTCTTTGAAGGGTATAGCTTGTCCTCACTTCCTTCTACCCCTCTTCACTGTATGGTGAACCACTTCACTCTGCCACAGACTCCCTACCAAGAAGTTCTGCCTCACCCACAGCTCGGAAACAAAAGGAGCGAGTGCCTATGGAGTAGAGCCTCTAAAACTATGGGTCAAAATAAACCTTCTTCCTGGAAGTTGATTTCTNGCATGTATTTTGTCACAGCAAAGAAAAGCTGACTAGCGTGAATGTTAAGGAAAGTAACCTTTTATATTGCTTCTAACTTGATTTTATTGTAGCGCCTNTTTTATTGTTTCTAGGTGCTATCTCCATAGCCCTAGAAGGAATACATACATACCTACACATATCACTATTTGCTGAATTCCTGCCATAAATATGTATATATTATATAATACATAATTATACATATACCATATATAATATACACATACATAATATGTACATATACATATATATGGCTTCATCTCCTGAATTCCTGCCATGAAAGATAAACAGTTAGTTTCAGTCTTTTTCCTTCTGTCCCTAATGCCTAATAATTATATTTTATTGGCTACTTCGAAATTTTAAAATATTTGTAATTAGCATTTTGGCTTCTTTTGCTGACATATCCTCCCGTCTTTCCACTTTACTTTTACTGTCTGACCTCCTATCTGCTATCAGCCACAGTTTTATACTTTGTACTTGTCAGTCTAAGACTGTAGCCACAATCAAGTCTTCTGTACTTAAGTGCAGAGTGTTAGTATTTCAGGCCAATATCTAGCTAGCACCCAGGGTCTTACGGCCATATGTCACGTAATCTATGTGCATAAGCCTCTATGCGCATGTGCTAGGACCCCCTTTAACGGCAGGCTCCACCCATTCCTTGCTCTCTTTCCCACCACTCCTCTGAGGGGCAGGCAGGCTTTTGCAGCCTCTGCTTTCCAATCCCTCCCCCCCCTCTCCCTTCTCTTCTCTTCTTCTCTCCTCAACTCTTATCTCCCCCTCTTAATAAACCCTGTATGTGAGCTCTGTTGCATGGTGTGTCTGTCTGCTCTCGCCTGCCGTTTTTAACAACACAGAGGGTGACTCAAAATGCTGGAAACCGATGCACAGCTTTGCTTTCCCATGGCTATGTAAATAATATCCATCTGTGTGGCACGGAGACTGGTGTCACTACAGTTTGGTCTTTTTAATGTCATGACTCCTGTGTCAAGCAAAAGAGGTTTCCCAGTACCAAGTTCAAATAGAATTCCCCTAAATTTCACTGACTGCTTGAATATGCCATGGTGTAGTTTACTTAACAGTTAGGTCATGTTAACATGAATAATTTTTTATATTAAATCCCTTGGTCGTTCTTCTCATCTTTCATCTTATTGGCTAAAAGAAAAGAAAAAGTATGCTGTCACCATGATGTTAACTTCTCTGGTGTCTTCCTCCATCTTAACAGAGGTTTTCTTTTCTCTGCTATGTCAATGTCCTGCCTCTCTGAGTCAGCTCACAGCCACTAGTCAGTTTCCCCTTAGTGGTCTCTTGATACACCTCTTCCTGGATCCCTTGATAATTTCTTTCTCTCTCTCTTTCCTTTTTCTAGAGTATATCTCAAACTTCCTATGAAGCTCTGAGTTCATGAACATCTCAAAGGACTTTGATCACATCCTTATGTCCAGTTGATCACTGAGCATATAACTACAAGGTCATACCCCCACTCCCTTATTGCTTGAAGTTATCACTCAGCTTTGTTCCAACTTGCTTACAAGGACATCACCCGGGGATCTCTGTAAACTGCAGGCTTTGCCTGTGAGTCTGGTCTTGCGGGCCTGCAGATGAAGATCCTCTGCTGAGCTGTTCAACAATGAGATGTCAGCATGNCATGGTTCTGATGAGACATCTTGGACTAGACTAGTACATGCCTTTGGTACTCACCCACCTCTGGTTTATTTTAACATGTTTCTCTTGTTCTCAGTGAGTGGAAATCTTGAGAGAATGAGTCTAGGTCTTAACTGGTGTCTGTACAGCAGAGGCCACTACAACCTGAAGAACATGTCTTTCCTGGGCTTTGAGAATGTTCTGACTACATTTCTGGTCAGACATCAGTGCCTCTGAGATCCTCAAATTTTCTTAGCTTTTTTCTGTTTCCAGCTTGCTCCCTCTCCTCCCCCTGCCTCTTTACATCCTGTTAGACTTTCTATTTTGTTTTCCCCAAACCATTTTATTGAAGTTTGGAGTCTATGTTCGCTTACTGTCTAAGAGCTGCACCTTTCTCTACNGTCTGCTTTACATTGCTTTTANGGATATTATGAGTTCTTGGAGCTCTCTGAACATATGGACAAGAACTCTCATTTCTCTGGAGCCTCCTGGCTTGCCTAGCCTTCTGTTGGAGTTTTAGTCCATCACTATCCCATAATTTGGTGTCTGTTCATGCAGAAACAAATGATAACAAAGGTTATCCTCGATGTACTTAGTAATGTCAAACTGTTGTTGAGATAGTCACTCACAATCATTAGGCTTTTTCGCAGTTGACTATACGGTNTTTTGAGAAATGTTTTCATAAACATATGCCATTATGTGTGGGCATGGTTATTCCTATGAGAGAATGCCCAGAGAGTGAGATTAAGTGGTTAAGAATGGTAAACTTATACTATGGAAAAATTCAAACACGTGGGAAGCTACAGAGAACAGTGCTATTATCCTTTCACTTTGATTTTGAGGATCGAAGACAGGATGAAGGCCAGTTGGGGTCCATTCATACTCCTCCTCACTTGCAGCCCCCTCTTGGATTATATTGAAGTAAATGCAAGAAATAGAATAATTTCATCTGCTTGAATAAACATTGTATTAGGGGTGTGTGTGTGTGTGTGTGTGTGTGTGTGTGTGTGAACATGCCATAGTGCACACAGAAAAGCAAGAGGACAACTTGTTGAAGTCAATTTTCTTCTTCCACCATGCAGACCCTGGGAAGGAACTCTTGTTGTTAGGGTTACTGACAAGTGCCCTTACTGCTGAACCATCTTGCTGGCCCTAATACACACTTTTTGTTGTAGTAAAACATACATAGAATTTATCATTTTAACCATATTTAAATGTACAATTAAGTGCATTAAAGGCATTCTTATTCTTGTATAACCTCCAACATTATGCTACATATTTATGTTGTAATACATATTAACAAGTGACTTCCTCAATTCTTAGCAATTCCCTGATAACTCTGAAGAATTTCTATTTCTACACATGTATAGCCATGGGCATGTTTTTCTTTTCTTTTTTTGCTTCTTTGATAGGAAAAAGGCAGGATAAGCCTAAGTTCTAAGTCAGCAAAGAAATACACAGGAGCCACAGAAAGAGGGATTTAAATTTTCACTTGAATAGCTGAGTTGGACAGTCTGTCTTCAGATTTGTCACAGGGTCTTCGTCTCTATCTCTGCATTAGATGGGTATCCTATGTCATCACTGGGACATCTGCCAGCCACAGGTGTCCCTCACAGGGGCAGAGAACACCTGGGGAAGTCTCGGAACAGGGTTATGAATATATGACAAGCATCTTCATGGGAAAAAAGGGCACGGGTGGTACCAAGTCCCCTTAGTCTCTTTACTTAAACTCACTACCAATATACACTTCTGGGGATGAGGGACATGAGAGGCCGAGTCCACAATGCATCAAGACTCAGGAAAATGGAGTTCCCTTAACAGATGTTATGAACAGACTTAATCTTAGCTAGTCTGGTGAGGAACGAGTTTCCTTGGTAATAAGGAGGCCTCTGTTTCTCAGACTGAGTGGCTATTGTATTTCCTTTTCCTTAAATGGCCTGATTTTAGATTGACTTTTTAATTTGTAGCCACTTGAAATAGGTCTTTGAATATCAGAGAGACTAAATTTTTATCTGTCACATGGTTGCAAATATTTTCTCCCAATGTGTCATCATCTGTTGACTGCCTTTGTTGTTTCTTTTCCTCTAGAAAAACTTACTTCATACTGTCACTGAGAAAAGGTGAGAATTATCCAGGGAGTGAAGCCCTGAGCTTACTGGATGTCCTCTGGAAGTTTACTGAAAAATTTAGAGGCTTCCTCCCCAACAAGAGCAGTAAAAAGCCATGCTGCAACAATTTCTTCCTTTTCCCTGTGGTTGACAACAAAAACCTCATTAAAATCTACGAGTGGGTCTAGTTATCCATATGACACCTGAGCATTTACACGGGCAGAATGATAAAATCAATTGAAACAGTTTGGGAAGTGAATGAGGCCACTTAAATGATTTTAATCTACTGCACTAATTGCACCTAAAGTGCCTGAACACTTTTCTTCCAATTAAAAATTCTAATTAAGCCTTGACACCTTTAAAACACTCTGGAGAGTGCATCTGCGCTATTCGCCCTTGTCCATTTGGTGGGAGGGGATTCTCTTCCCAAACCCATGGGATCAAAGGACAAGAAAGACCTTTAGAGTTTTCCTGCTCTAGCCCCTGCTTGAGGGATGATGAGAATGGAAACAGGGCCGTTTCCTCCTCTAAGGGCTAGCCTCAACCCCATTCTCTAACCCAAGCCGGGACCAGGACCTCTTTGTTATTCACCTACCTGGACTATTAAAGGGCTTTGTCCAAGAAGTTTCGGTAGTATGACTCAAGATCACATGACTAGCAAGCGTCAGCGCTGCTCTGACTCCTGGTCTGGAACTCTCCATTGTAGCACACAACCTGGCCGTTGGAGTAAGACCATGTGAGTTTAAACTCTAGCTTTGTCACTTGCAAGATATGCTCCTTAAGTGAGCTCCTTGATCATCTGCTGTCTCTGGCTCTCTCCTTGCCCTCTGTTCTGCCTTTAACTCTTGATGGCTGGGCTCTCATCTCTGCCGCTCCATGGAATCGCTTTCTCCTCAGGTGCCAATGCTCCACACTGCAGACAGTGGCACTTCTGCACTTGACAGCTGGGCAGCAATTTGACACAGCCAACCACACCCTGTCTCTAGGAGCAGACTTCTCTCTGGGGTTCACACTATTTTGTTCTTTTTGGTTTCCATAGCTGCTCCTTCCCTATCTCATGGGCTGCTTCCTCTTTTCTTCCAGGCCCCTCTCCACTGGAGGCCCCAGGCTTGGTTCTTAGACCTTTTAGTTTTTACTGGCTACCCAGGATCTTTCAGGCAATCTCATACAGGCTTGGGTGTCATCTGTAGTGACAAATCTCAGGTTCACAGTGACAGTGGAGACCCCGTCCCTGAACTCCTATAGATGCAATCTGCCTTCCTAACATGTTGCCATGGGTAAGTGGGCAGTGCCTGCAAGGATGATGTGTAAGAGCAGACTTGTGACTTTCTCCCCTCAACCTATTCTTTCTACNATTGTTTCCATGACTACTCCAATAGATCAAAACTGTGGCATCATCCTTAAGTCCTTTCCTTCATACTCTAGCAAATCTGTGAGAGACTTATGTCTTTTCTACCTTCAAACTTGACCAAGAATGAACCAAACTGTTCTTAGTCCTCCATTACAATCCTTACCATTTCTTACCAGGGGATGACCAATTGATTTCTAGGCTTCAGCAACCATGCCTCAATGTAAGATCATACATCTCATGATGCAACGATGTTCCATTCTACTCTCACTGACCTTTGACTTCAGCTTCTACACACATCCCAAGCCATGGAGACCTCCTTGCAATGTCATGAAATGCCAGCATTTCCTCTGCCTGAACTTATTGTCTCCCAGACAAGACATACAACTTGTTATGGGTCTGCTCAACTGTCACCATATAAGAGAAGATTTCTGAATCACAGTCCCCAGTACCATAGCTACTGTAACTTGTCCCCTGACATATTACACATTCCTTTATCTCCCTCTCTCATATATTTTATTACATTCAACACACTGTGTCCCAAGAGGACTAGAGGGTGATGCTTAGCCAGTGCTAATTGATTTATTATTATGACAGTACAACACAGGGCATGGGGCATACCATAGCAGATTTAAACAGTATAATATGGTGTTCTTAACTATAAGTAAGATGTACAGCCGAGCTCGGGACATCACTTACTTTGTATAGTTGAAACTTTCTACCCATTGAATGGCAGCTTCTCCTCGCTCCTCCCCAGGCCCTGGCAGCTGCCATTCTACCCTCTACATCTGTCATCTGACTATATTAGATTCTTCATGTACGTGAGCCATGCAGTGTTTGTTTTNCTGTGACTGGCTTATTTCACTTAGCAGAATGTCCTCCAGAGTCATCTGTGTTGCTGCAAATGACAAGAATACTATTCCACTGNGTGAATAAACTTTATCCATTTCTCCATCAAAGGGCATGTAAGCTGTTTCTGCATCCTGGCTATTATGAATAGTGCTACAGAGAATACAAGTGTGCCTATCTCTGTGAGATCTTCATTTCAATTCTTTTAGATAAATACCTAGAAATGAGGTTGCTGGGCAATAAGCTATGTCCATCACATTAAAAAAAATTAATGATTTCTCTGGACAGGAGAGGTGGCTCAGTAGTTAAGAGCACTGGTTGCTCTTCCAGAGNACCTGGGTTCGATTTCCAGAATCTACATGGCAGCTCACATGTAACTACAGTTCCAAGGGAATCTGGCACCCTCACACAGACACACATTCAAGCAAAATGCCAATGCACATAAAAGAATAAATGAAACTTAAAAAAAAAACTTCTTTACTTTTAGAGTGGCCATTCTAACATGTGTGAGCTGGTACCTCATTGTGATTTTGATTGGCACTTTCCAGTGATGCTGGACATCCTTTTATGTACCTACTGGCCATTTGTACCACATCTTTTGAGACGTGTCTATTCAAGTGCTTCCCTCATGGTTTTTTATTGTTGTTTTCTTGCTACTGAGTTATAGGTCAATAAATATTTTTGAGTGAATAAATAAATAAGTCTCCAGTTAATAACGATTAAATCAACATATTAAAAAGCACTTGTATCAGTACAAGTATCAGTACACTGGGAATTANAGAAAAGAATCCCTAGTTAAGCTAGAAGGAGGGATAGGAAAGACTTCAGTCCAGGTTCCATTACAAAGTGCAAACACGCTGCAGAAAAGCAATTTTCTTCCCCTTGGATTAACAAGCATGCTGACATTTATTTTCTTCTTAGCTTCAATTAAGAGCATCTTGCTTAGAAGCAAGGTGAACATATGTTCCTAATATGTCTAATATGTCTCTAATTTAAAATAATCCCACTTTGATAAAAATATTTTTGAAAATTGTTTTATAGTGTGACAATTTATGGCAGAGCTAACAACAGAGCTAACAACAGAGCACAGTTTTAAAAATTAAGGACTGCTTAGAGCAGTCTAGGTTCACAGCAAACCTGAGCTAGAAGCATAGCAAGCTTGGACCCACTCAGACCTCTTCTCCACACCGGTCCCCAGCCTTCCCAACCACTGTCGTCTCCACTGGAGTGGCCCATTTGCTAGTCTGTGAACCACAGTGGCACGGCTTACACTGGGATTCAGGCTTGGTGTGTGTCCTGCGTTTTGATAGATGTTAGAGCATGTACCACCACCATAGCATCATACAGAGCACATTCACCNCCCCTCAAGTTCTCTGTGTTCTTCCCTCCTATCCACCCCTTTACCCAGCTTCTGGGAATCACCGACTTTTATCTGCCTTCATAGTTTTGTCTTTTCCAGAGCATCATATGCAGACAATCCTCTCAACTTATGACTTACAACTTATGCTTCTTTGACTTTCTGACTGTGTGAAAGCAATACACATGCTGTAGAAATTCCCAGCTTAGCGACAGAAGGTACATTCTTTTGGAAATGCTGGGGCAGCACCCGTGAGCTACAGTTCCCAGGAAGCCAGGGGATCTGCAGGGAAACCCTAGTACTTTGCAGTGTGCTCTGTCGCCAAGCAAGGATATTTAGCAGGCTAGGAGCAGTAAATGTACGGTGGACTTAATGATATTTTCAACTTATGACTAGTTCATTGGGACTGAACCTCATTATAAGTTGAGGAATACATGTAACTGACCCATAAGTATGTGAGTTTTCAGACTGGCTTCTTTTGCACAGTAATGCACACTGAAGAGTCTTCCATGTCTTTTTGTGCCTTGATAGCTCACTTCTTTTTAGTGCAGAATGCTAATTTTAAAATTCATGTACCAGTTGAAAGACATCTTGGCTGCTGATACGTTTTGTCAACTACGATCAATGCTGCTTTAAGCATCTGTCTGTGTGTGATTTCTATGGCAACTTTTTTTTTTCAACACATTTGGGCAAGTGCCAAGTGGTTAAATGATGGATCATATGTACAGTAAGCCTATTTTTAGCTTGGTTAAGAAGCTGCCAAACCATCTTCCAAGGAAAGTTACATAATTTTAGTTATGTTGAGTGTTTGCTTGGGTTCTCAGAACTATCTAAATTTAGATGTTAAATCAGACCATCATTGTATTTAAGATAGATAATTTCTCACAGATTACAGAAATTCAGTATTTCACTTTAGTGTTTCTGTCGTTGTATTTCTTTGAGTCAAGTCAAAATAAATCATGGATAGCAATTAGTCTTCTGAGGATGACTACGGAGGAGAGAGGGCAAGTAAGCCTGTCTCATTTTCCTTCCAGGAACACTCAGCCAGACAACTGCACCTCAGATTGCAGGCCANTTGCCTCAAACTGCATTGTGTCCATCTCTTTCTCAAGGCCAAAGTTCTTCCTTTAGTGCCCAATTATCAGCGTTTCCTTGGTGTCTATGAATGGCACCCCGTGGGTTTTAAGCAGCCCACGGCAGTCCTGGGGTGGGGGCTGCTATCTGATGAGCACAGAGAACCCCTGACAGTTCTGAGCATGCGCAGAGCTGCAGGCTGCTGGCCCCTCTGCCTTNCTACCCCATTTTGCTGACCTCCCTTTTTGCTGGTGCAACACAGCCTGCAGGGCGCCTCAGCTTTTTCATTGCTGTTGGTTTCCTTACTCACGGGTGGGGGTGGGGGTGGGAAGTCCAGAAACATCAGGAAATGGAGAGTTTATCACATGCAGGAAAAGCCCGATTTTGTGTCCTTCCCAGCCTGGCCACCGTGCTTAACACTCTCCGCAGCTGTGCTGACATGACAGGTGCACANGCTCCAGGCTCTGAAGGTCCTTTCCTATGTTCCAGGGGCTATACTTTATGTTTATGTATATACTTAGGGCAACTCTGTGAAGTGGTTATTGCCCACCTTCTCGACTTTAATAGGAGGAAACTGAGAAANAGGTGGGTTGACTGACTCTCCTAGAGTCACACAGCAACTGAGGNATGAGACTGGAATTCGAACTTGGATAGTCTGGCTTGTTCCTGAACAATGAATACTGAAGCCACATGCTTCTCTGCCATTTCAACAATGTCTTGATCTTCCCTAATTAACCCAATGTGCTAATTGGATATCTTTTTCATTACAGTTTTCATCTAAAGGAGTATTTTATAAACACCAGTAAAAGCACATTAATTTAGCTCCCAATAATCTGACATCAATTTCATGCATCTTAAACTCAATTTCCTTCTGGATAAAACAGACATAGTGCCCATGTCTGTTACAAGAATAAAACAAAGAGAGGTTTCTAATGAGCCAACACCCTGCATCAAGAAACCATATGCCAATGCTAGCTTCTCCCACTCTCCCTTGATTTTGATTTTGAAGCTGCAATGGGCCTTTCCCTTTTGCAATATCTATGAAAAGTTCGTAAAATAGTGACATCAGTGCTTTGGNTACTTATGGAGCCTTTAAGGGATATTTTTGAAATCCTTTGAAAGCATTTGCTCACATTTCAGCCACCACCGTACAAATTGCAAGTCATGCCTAAATACTCCTTATGGCAGGCGGCAAAGGCTCTTTGTGTATCAGCTGTTTGTTGGCTGAGTTCCTGCTACTCAGTGTGGCTGAAAATAATACAGAAGTAGTCAATTTAAACATTCTCTAAGATTCAGAATGAACATTCTACCAATTTGTTATACATATGCATCTAATATGCTTCCACATAGCAAGTTCATAATAACACAAGCAAAGAAGGAATGAATAAAAATAAAATTCACATGGAGAACTTCCTGTCAGCCAATGCAGATCCACAGAGTTTTGGCCTNTGCCTCACCTTACACACNGGTCTGGTCCTTAAATATTGTACATGGCAGGACTTACTCCATAAGAATGGCCCTATGATTGAAAAGGTATATTATGACTACAAGATATAATTAACTTAAGAACAGGAGTTTGAACTGCCTNAATTCACCAGCATTGATANATATCTAGAAAGCATCTGCCCTCATCTGCTCAGGGTATAGTACTGACTCAGTCTTCAGAGAATGGTACCCATGTAGCTGCTACAATGAAAGACTCATGGTGCATATGAGTGTCCATCTTCCCATCTGTCCATTCTCACCCAGGCCTGGGCTCACAGCCTANAAACCAATGTTGGGTTCTTCAGTCAGACTCCAAGACACTCACTGGGGCTCTGCAGCTTATTGCAAGTCTCCTTTCTCTAGAGCTGCCTCCCTGCCACCCCAAGGACNCCAAAGACTAGCACCTGCCCNCCTTACCATTCTACTATGGACTTAGCCAACTGATCCATGGTGGGTCTCTGNTCAATGGGAAGTCATGGTTCTTTCTATAAAAATTTAGCAAGGGGACTAAGATTCAAGTCTCACTGGGGCTGAGTTCCTGAACAGAACAAAACCCAAGAGGAGCTGTACCTTATCCAGATTAGACAAAACGGGCTTGGTGGGCGAGCTCCTAGGCACAGAGAAACTGAAAGGGAGAAGGAAAGACCAGTTGAGAGGAATTGCAACAAAACAAAACCAACGCTGAATCTGAACCCCAATCTCAAATTGTCTAGTCNAGTCCCCCTGATGGCCAGGCTGCAACTTGTCTCTTGGGACCCATGAGACACTTACCTACCTACCCTCAAATAGCTCCTCTCAGCTTGCTCCTTTCCCTAAGCCACTTTTTTGAACTAGTTTCTATTGTTTGCAAACAATAATTCTAAGCAACAGAAACAAGAATGCAGGGTCTTGGTGCATAGGAAACCGCAATGATGCATTGAAAGATGATGTCAAACAGATGCAAAGTGTTTTTATCTTTTTGTTCTTGCTCTTTGTCGTGTCTTGGGTTAGGCTCTCCACTTAGAGAACACAGCAATGGCAGGGACCAAGCCCCTGCTGGAATCTGTAACCTCTCTAAGCTTGCATTCACAAAGATCATTCTCCAGCCTCCAGACTCACACTATTTTGGGCTCATCCCTTAAGNGATTTTTAGATACTAGAAAGAGAGTTTGAAAACAGGATGTTTAAGCCAATTAGCTTACCGCTGGGTGACCTTCAACAAATTGGCTTTTAAATGTCACGGAAGATCCAGGTGGAAGTCACTTCTTCNGTGGAAATAAGGAACATGTGGAGAGTTATCTCAGCTTCCATGGGCCGGAACAATGTTTTTATTCTTCTGTGACATGCATTTTCTAATGTATGATGAATTTTGAAATTACAAAGACAAATTTACTCTCCCCCCACCCCCAGTGCTGAAGATGGAACTCAGGGCCTTGCNTGAGTTTGCTAAGTAACCTCTCTAGTATTGAGATAAATCCCAGCCCCGAGATAAATTTACTTTAGAAGTTCACAGTTTCAACTGAGAATTCTTCAGCTCAGCAATATGAGAGTGTCATTTCTATTTGGGGGTATCATGCGTACTTTTTGGCCTAGATTGTATCTGATCATCATAAAAATCAGTGTTTTGCCTTTCAGACAAATCCACGAGAGTTGGAAAACCTGAAACCTTTCTGATCAGATCACTCATCTGCTCTTCTGTGACAGAACTGCCTGACTCATGTTCTAGGCCTCCTTTCCTGGCCACAGTTCTGTTCCCTGAGGAATTGCTCCATGTGGCATTCTGCCCAGGCTGCTGNGGTTTAATTAGAGTTGGAGACTTGGGGTGGGAGAGTGCATGAGCTTCTCCCTTAATGGTCTGGATGTCCATGGGAGGCTCCCTGTGAACATGACCTCCTTGTTTGAGCTGGTTTGAGCCCAAATAAAACCTAGATTATTTTACCAAAGAAGGGAAATTAGAAAGAAGAACGGATGTTGAATGAGTGTCAGCACCAGAGTGTTAATAGATTTTATTAACTCTNTCTCTCTCACCCTCCCTCCAGGATTTCAAGCTATAACCTAGTCTGGTCTTGAACTTGCAGCAATCCTCCTGCTCCAGCTTTCATGTGTGCTGGAATTACAGGTGTAAATCACCATGCCTAGCTTGGTTTTTTTAAATATAAATTTTCAATTTCTTTATTATACCTCAAATCTAGACCTACTGGCAGTGTCCTAAAACAACAGAGCCCACACAGCCTTGGCCAGNCTCACAGATGCAAGGCTTGAAGACAGGCTTCCCTGTCTCCTGTATNTGCTTTACAAATGCACAACTCGCATTTTCAGCTATCACCATCCTTCCAAGGAAAGGACTGTGAAGTGCTGAGCTAGGCAGAATGACAGCGACCACAGATGTTCATGTCAAATGCTGGGGCTCAAGCACACGCTGCCCTGCATCACACAGGGATCTTGCAGTCTGGGGGAAGGGAATAGATTCGGAGATGAGNTTATCNTGGATTATCAGGTTGGACCCAACCTNATAACGAGCCTTTAAAGGGAGAAGTTTTCNGGCTGAGTCAGAGTGAGAGACCAAAGAAAGAGCAGAAGCCTGATGGCTGAGGCCAGCTTGANCCACAGGTGACTCTGGGGATAATGGAAGAAAGACTTCAAGTCAAACAATGTAAGCAGCTGAGAATTGCCCTCTGCTGANGGCCATTAGGAAATGGGGACAGCAACCCTACAACCTCAAGGAACTGAGTTTTGCCATCCAGAATGCGCAAAGAAATGGATCCTCCCTGAAGTCTCCAGGAAGGAGCAGTTTCCAGTTTCAGTTCAGAGGAGCCTGGGTTAGGTTCTGGTGTTCAGGTCTGTAAGTTGATACATTTGTCCTGTTTCAGCCTTAAGAATGGAATCATTTGTTACAGCAGCAATTGGAAACGAGTACACATGGGCAGACAGAAGCAGCTTTTCCTGTTTAAGGCAAGGTGATCAGGAAATGCCCCTTGGTCTGCACAGAACAAGCTAATGCNGGGTGAAAGCTCTTAAAGGGTNCCAGGAGGTGGGGCGCTCAAGACCAAAGGAAGCAGGGTGTTCAGAACAGCTGAGTGCATTTCCTGCCATGTCTGCAGAATAAGACCAGCACCGCACATATCTCTTCATTGAACAACCTCTGGGGTCACAAGGGTGTCAGGCCCAGGCAGGCAGGAGAATCAAAGGAACCCAGTGGTGGGGTGTGATGGCTTGTATGTGGGGACCAAAGAAAACATAACATGCCCAAAGCACTTCAAGACGATTTGAGGTAAAGCACGACATCAGGCAAACAGTTCCAACAAAAGGCTGAACGAAGCTGCAGGATCACCCTTCATTTCTGTGGAGCCACCAGGAGGAACAGGTAACCAGGAGATAATGGAGGGAGGTGGGCAAAGGGGAGAAGCATGGAAAGGAATCCCAGGGCATACA
>LZPO01108364.1:57813-68179 GCA_001675575.1 Neotoma lepida | reverse complement strand
AGTCCACAGGAAATGATCCAGCAGTAGTCCACAGGAAATGATAAAGCAGTAGTCCACATTTATCGGAAACAATGTTTTGAACCCAAGCAGCTTGTGAGCGCTAAATATGTGTGCTCATGTTCTCATTCACGGGCCATTGTTGAACTCACAAAACGAGACCTTTCAGAAGTGCAGCACATTGGAGCCATCACACTTGGGGCCTTCTTTGTTCATTAATTGTCAGTTTTTCCACTTTATAACAAGGGACACACTTTTACTTAAAAAAAAAAAAAGGGTTGGTATCTAAATCCAGGGAGAATTAGAATGTTGGTTTTCTGTGTACTACCCCTCAATATATGCTAAGGAGTTTCTCATATTACATTTTAGGAAATTGTTAAGAACTTTCTAAGCCCATATTATCAGTTTATTTAAGCTGAATTCTTTTTTATGAACTTATTATTTATATGTATGTGTGTGTACCTGTGAGTTTATGTGTACCACATGAGTTCAGGTGTTTGTGGAGGCCAGAAGAGGGCATTGGATTTCCCCGACGCCCTGAAGCTAGAGTTATGGATGGTTGTAAGCTGTCTGATATGGATGCTGGGAACCAAACCTGGGTCCTCCACAAGAGCACCCACGCTTTTTACCACTGAGCATCTCTCCAGCTGCAAGCCTGGATTATTAATGATGAAAATGATTTACTTAATAGGATAAGTTCCTAAGCTGCCCCCGACTTGTGCCTGGTTTGCTGCTGTACTTCTCTGGACCATCCCTAGCCATCTTGGGTCTGATGCTGGTCAGTGCTCAGACCATGAGAGAAAGAATCTAATGTTGACTGATGCCCATGGACTAGCACAGCTACTGCTTGGTCATGGAGAGCTACCACCATGTCCCTCTGCCCTGAGGCCCATGTATAAGGAAGACACTCTATAGCCAACACCAAATGGATATTCACATCTAGCCACGTATGTCCAAGTCTTACTAAGTCTTCATCCTAAAGACAGGGACCTCCCAAAGTAGCACTTTCCAAGACAGTGTAGACACTGTCCTTGAACTGTAGATAAAGCTTCATGTGACGACAGCCNGAGCCAGGTTTGCTTTCCCTGTTTCTGATGCATGCATTTCCTGTGTTCTGCTAACGGTGGGTAGCAGCTTTGCACTACTATAACATTGAATGACAGTAGCATATGTATACATACATGTATATGTTTCGTGACTGTGAGGCGTGGCTGTGATTCCACTGACTGTTGATACTATGTTGGCTGAATTCAAGCTGGAAAGTTTTATTGGTGCTACACCTTGGATTTTAAGTGGTCCCAGAGGTCTTTGTGGGGAAGGTTTGCTCATCAGGGAGGCATTATTGAGAGGAGATGGGGCTATTGGGAAGTGAAGCCCAGTGGGAAGTCTGGGTCACTGAGGAACTATGGGACCTGCTTCGGCCTTGGTCTCACTTCTCAGCCATGGAGTAGTTTTGTTCTGCTGTACACTCACTTGACCAAATAGTCCTTGACATGAAAGCATTTTTATGGGTTCCTCATCTCCCATTTATTTGGTCCTATTTGTGGCCCTTCATACACATAATCCAGTATTGCAGGTATTGGTAGATGGATAACAGCTGGAGGGTGGCTTCATTAATTTCCCATAGTTAAAGTGGTCATTCCTCTTATCTTTTCCTTCAGGGTTACCCTCCCATCTGGCTAATAAGATGTTGTTTCTGGTCTAGAGGAACTGAGAGGTGACAAAGACACCCTGTGGATTTATGAAATCAACTGTGGAAAACACTGAGTTCTAGAGTGTAGAGGCCATGGGGACTCTTCCCCCTCCCTGTACGGCTGGTGGAGTCTAGGAATGGACAGATGCATAGCATTTAAAGCATACTAGTTTGCCAGCAGGTCTGTGTATACAGCAGCTATATATAAAACAGTAAAGCCAAGATGGACCAGTGGCTGAGGTTGAATACCCTCTTTGTAAGGAAGAATCGGGAGCTGTGAGTACTTCTTTAAGAGTGGGCTGTCTCACTCTAGGTATGGCACATGGCATCTGTTAGACTGTTTACTACCTGTTTACTACTCACTAATCCCTTTAACTCCATGAGATTTCATAACTGGAGTCCTGGGGGAGAGAGGGAGAGAGAGAGAGAGAGAGAGAGAGAGAGAGAGAGAGAGAGAGAGAGAGAGAATATCCCTGTGTCTGCCTGGCAATCACTAGGATTACCATATCTCACCATGCAGCTTATCTAGCTACTCCATATTAGACCAGTGGTTCTCAACCTTCCTAATGCTGTGACCCTTTAATACAGTTCCTCATGCTGTGGTGACTCCCAACCATAAAATTATTTCATTGCTGCCTCATAACTGTAATTGTGCTACTGTTATGAATCATAATGTAAATATGGGAACCCACAGGCAACCCACAGGCTGAGAACCACTGCCTTAGACTCCCTCCTCCTCTGCATCTCATCTTTCATGTGTCTGCTAGAGCCACCCAGTATCAAAAACAAACAAGTTGTTACCTGTTTGAATTCTTTGTTCTCCTCATTCTCTCATCACATCCAAACAAAATTATCTCTGTCAGTTTAAATGAGGAAGACTCTTTGTGACTCTATCCAGGGATCNACCTAANATATGTCTGTTTTCAAACTATCACAGCTTGACTTAAACCATTAGCAATTATCATGGTTGCCTAATTATAGCTCAAAAACTCAGTGTAAAATGCAATTTCAAAACAAAGAAAAAAATTTTTAAGGAAAAAAANAGAGAGAGGAGAGAGAGAGAGAGGAGAGAGACAGAGAGACAGGAGAGAGAGAGAGGAGAGAGAGGAGAGAGACAGAGAGACAGAGGAAGGGAAGGAGGGAGGGAGAGGGACGGAGGAGGAGGAAGGAGAAAAAGCTAGGGCGAGGGGGAAATGAATCAAGGATGAGGAGAAGTGGAAGAGGAAGGGCAGAGGGCACACAGACCCTCTAGTTCTCACTATGGAAGCACCACACTTCTGGCTGTTGTTCTCCAAGCCCCAACAAGAATAGGAAAGAACGTTCAATGTTAGGACCATCCTTGGTTTTACATAACCAGCAAGAGATAATTGGGAATGATTAGCTCTTCTTATTCCTTAAACAATGGAATATTTTCCAACTGTTTCCTAAGGGACATCACCTTTGCTTATCATTTCCCAATTCATTTTTTACAGAAATAGTTCACATGTAGACATTCATGCGAAAATGGATGGAGTAGCTGGCTGACTGCCAGAAACCCCAAACTTCACATCTGAGAGACTTTACAGTTTGAAGCATAATGTAAGCATTTAAAACAATTTAAACCCTCGCCAATTCTATGCATAATAATTTAAAACAAAGCCACATCTTGTAGATTTTTAGTTTTATATAGTTAAAGGAAGAAAAGGTGAGCCCACAGATTATATGACATGATATTCTTTTTCAAGAAAAATAAGTGTAAAATAGCTTAGCAACAGTCGCTAGGCAACACATTAGCAAGCATATTGATTTTGTGGAAAAAGACATGTTCACTGTCGGATGAGAGACTTTCTATGGAGTACTGTTCTTAAGATTGCTGTGTTAGGTCTTGAGAAAATGTGCTGTTTTATTCTCTTGGTTCTGGCTTTAACTAAAGGTCCCTGTTTATCCTCTAGGTTTGTGAAAGATAAAAGGATTCTGTTGGAATAAAATATGATTTTAAAAGATGTTTAAAAATCCATGTTTCTCTAAAGCAAAATAACCCTAAAAGTATAAGTTTTCACATTTCTCAGTTTAAATTGGCTGAATTCTTTTGTTTTACACAATTAAAATGATGTATTGTTTTTGTTTATTAGTTCAATATGAAATTATCACTTATGAAAAAACAATATGGAAATTATTCTAGAATCTTTTGAGCTGATTAATTTTTATTTTAAAATGAAAAATTGCATTGTATTGACTGCACTTAAAACAAGTGTGGTCTATTTCATGAAGACTGGGTCACTTTTTTCAGACATCCTGATTATTTTAACAAATGACTTCATTCATAGTGTTCAATTTCAAAAACAATTTTAAGAGCTGTGTTCTCTGTCTAGTCACTGTTTCTTGGGATATTTGTTTTAGTGTGACATTGTTTCAATGGATGATATTTTCTCCATTTTATGTGTGAATAAAGCAAAAATAAGCAGTTAACTAAGTGAGTGGCCGAAGAGAAGGTGAGTGACAGGCTTGGGAGCTGCTGAAGTGCAACCTCTGTTCTTGATGGTTCTGTGAGTGAATTTGAGGACAGAAGTTACAGAGAAGATGATGAGGAACAAAGGCTAGTAAGAGCTCCCTGGGACAGTTCCAGGGGGACATTGAGCTGAGAAGGGGGAACAATAAAGACACCAAGAGCTGCATAGAAGTGCCACACTGTCTTGGGCTCCTTAAAACTTTGATGCCTTCCACCAGACTTCCACAGTGATTGGTGATGATGGTATTTTTTGTGGAACTTGCATTTTTCCATAGCTTCGCTGTTCCTTGAGTTCCTTTTTGTCCCTTCAGTAACTAAACTCGCAGTTAGTGACAAGTTGCTGCAGATGACAGACTGTTCCTCGGCACCACAAATGAGACCCTCCTTTTCCTCATGGGGGTTAGAATGGTTACATGAAATCTTCTGAGAGCAAGTGCTCTCTGAAATAAAAGTGTTGTTGAGTCATTACAGATGCAAATAAGAAAAGGACAAAGTGGGAATTTTCACAGCTACCAGCAGTAGGCTTGATACCAATGGGAATATGCCCAAGGGACCTAAGAGCCAAGACCACTTTTAGAATACAAATTTGCAGAAGAAAGCTTACATTGTTTACATCGACTCTACATTGGCTATAGTTATTAGGAGCCAGGGTCACATAAAATGGGGACAACTTTGGGATAGGAGGGGCATCCAGAGTGAACACTTGCTGTTTCTGAATTTACTGGGGTAAATTTTCTAGGAAGTCATAGATGGCCACCTGATAGTCTTGATAGCAGGTGTTTCAAGTCAAGGGTGTGTGTGTTTGTGTGTGTATGTGTGCACAGGCTAGAGGTCACTGTTGAGGATCTTTTCAACCACTCTCCACCTTACTTTTGGAGGCAAGATCTCTCACAGAACCTAACTCAGGTCCTCGTGCTTGCACAGCAAGCCCTTTCCTCACTGAGCGGTCTTTGCAGTCCCTAAGGTTTGAACATAATTCCCTCAGGTGGAATACTCTGTGGTTTCAACTGAGAGCAATGAACTAGTTGACTTCTCTTATCACTGCCTCAGGTCAGCATTTGTGATAAAATATAGACTATCACAATTTTTCTGTTTTGATAAGCTACTGTGGGGTCAGTAAACCACAGTTCACCCTCCAAATATGGATCACAAGCTAAGAATGCTTTTTAACTTTAAAAAAATTCAAAAGAAAATTTCAAGATATGAAAACTGAAAATTTTAGGAACATTAATATGGTATGCTGGCCATGCCACTCTGCTTTCATTTTGTGTGTCTGTCTGAGTCCATGCTGTAATGGCAGAGCAGGATTAATGGCATGAGAGTCTGTCTGGCCCATGAAGTCTAACATTTAGTACATGGTCCTTTACCAAAAAGATGTTCCAATCTGGCAGGTGAAATCCAGGTTAAAGAAGAGGCTAAGATTACATAAATTACAAAGGGCAAAATTCAGTATTATATGGAAACACATAAACAAGATAGACATGATAGGTAACATTAGTATGGGCATACATACTGAAAGAGCCATCTTAAACCAAAGGAAAACATCCTGGTTTACAGGATTCAAACTGAGGACAATCCCAGCTTCATAAGTGGCTGGATTCCGCATTTAAAATGGTCTCATAACCATTTAGTCTTTTCCTTTGGTTTTTGGCTCTGCTGTCTTTGCTCTGTGTCACATCATTTGGAGGTAGCCTCTCCCTGCATGGAAGCAGCATTGATCAGAAATAGTTGTAGATCTCGTTGTAGGTGGTGTGTTAGTTACCATCTCTGCTGCTGTGGTAAAATACCCTGATGAGAGCAACCTGAGGAGGATTTCGTTGGTTTTCAGTTCCAGGTACAGTCCACCATGACAGAGAAGCCATGACTGCAGAAGATTAGGTCACAGTGCATCCACAGTCACGAAGCAGAGAGTGATGTGCTCAGCTCTCTGTCTCCTTTCTATACACTCCAGAGTCCCAGCCCCAGGAATGGTTCTACCCACAGTGGGTGGGTCTTTGTATCTCAATTAGCCTAATCTAGATCATCCACCCCAGCACATGGCCAGAAGCCTCTCTCCCAGGTAATTCCAACCACCACAGATAGTATCTGTCTGTCATTTGATTCACAGAAGCCTGAGGAGCCCAGCTTGAATCCTGTACTCAGCCAACAAGCCCAGCCCTGTGGGTCTGCTCCATCACCTGATATCACCTCCACAGCCATGAATGCAGGGCTGTGCACCTGGCATCTTTTCCAGTAGGTAGAACCCGATGGAATGAGAGAAGCATGAAAAACACTGCAGCAGCTGGTTGAGGTTTGGGGGACCTCATTCTACTTGAGGTGATTGGTGTGGCTTCAGAAAAGTAAAATCCTATGAAAATATTAAACATTTTAAAGCAGAAAAAATGCTGATTTTGGATAATCTAGCTTCCTGAGCTGTTCTCTTTGACCTATTGACTTGTACTAGTGGTTTTTTTTTCAGCTTTTCTTTAAAAAAAAAAAAAAAGTCACTTCTGACAATATTAGACCTACATCCCTACTCTCACACAGCCACCTCTCATATGGAGTAGCAGTAACATTTCCTATAGATCAGTGGTTTTCAACCTTCCTAATGCTGCGGCCCTTTAATACAGTTCCTCATCTTATAGTGACTCCAATCATAAAATTATTTTCGTTGCTACTTCACAACTGTAGTTTTGCTACTGTTAGGAATTGTAATGCAAATATTTGTGTTTTCCGATGGTCTTAGGTGAAAGGGTCAGGGGTCAAAGGTCATGTTGGGGGAACCCACAGAGACAGCTGACCTGAGCTCCTGGGAGCTCATGGACTCTAGACCAACAGTTAGGGAGCCTGCATGGGACTGACCTAGGCCTTCTGCATGTGTGTGACAGTTATGTAGCTTGGTCTGTTTGTAAGGTTCCTAGCAGTGATATCAGGACCTGTCCCTGGCGCTTAGCTGGCTTTTGGGAACCTGTTCCCCATGCTGGATTACCTTGCCCAACATTGATGCAGGAGGAAGAGCTCAGTCCTGCCTCAACTTGATGTGCCATGCTTTGTTCAAGCCCATGGGAGGCCTGCCCCTCTCTGAATGGAGAAGGAGGAGGAGTGGATGGGGAGCAGGTAGACAAGAGGCAGGGAGGAGGGGATGGGAAGAGCGGAGGGAGAGGAAACTGTGGTCGGTATGCAAAATAAATGAAAAATGTTAATTAAATAAAATTTTTAAAAAAGGGTCATTTGCAGGGGGTCGTGGCAACGTACAGCAGTGACAACCAGTGTTTAACAGGTCAACGCACCAGATGCATGATTTCCTGTTGGGGGACCCCACTTGGCAAAGCCATGGGGTTATTGCCTGTAAATGACTGGTGGTTTTCTTTCTGTAACTTTCTCAGGTGTCACTGCTGTGCCTCCCTAATAAGGACAGCTGGAGGGTCCTTTCTTTTAGGTTTAAGTTTCCTGCTGTAGACAAAACTGTGTCATGCCTCTTACTGTCAGGGCTTTGTTCAAATTACACTTTTTGATCATTTAGATTAGATTTCCAATTACCAGGTCTAAAAATAATTTTCTTTGTATCAAATTCCAACTAGAGGATAGCTCGATGAATTAAATAGAAAGAAGATGTTTTAGGATGTAAAGTTTTTATAAGACTATGAAGGCTTGAGATATGAGGATGAAAGTTTGAATAAATGATTTTTTGGTTTGAGGAAGGAGTTTAAGATGTAAAAATATGAAGGCTTAAGTATGTCATGAGGGTTTTGAGTAAGTGCTATTTTTGGTCTGAGGAAGTAGTTTGAGGTATAAAAATATGGAAGTTTAAAGTTTAAGTAAGTCCTGAGGGTTTGAGTATGGGTAAAGTAAGGTCTAAGATGTAAAGGTTTTAGGTATGGGAATATAAAAAGAATGTTTGGGGAAGAAAAAAAGTAACTTAAGATATGTGAAATGCAAGTTATTGGGATAGGTAAAACTAAGTTATGAGGGTCTGAGGATGAAAATACTTAAGTAGTGATAAAAGAAAGTTATTTGAGGTGTATAAAAGAATAAAACATGTTTCAGATTTCTTTCTCTTGCTATTCTCCTCTTATATTGAGACTCCAAAGGTTCATAATTTTACTCTGACAAAATCCCATCTGGAATTTTTGTTTCTTTGAGAAGGTTTTTATAAGCTTCATGAGATCTGAATTCACCAATGCCCACAGACCAAGACAGTACTACCAAGCTGCCGTTTGTTTTCCCACCCGCCTATTTCCTTGAAGGGGCATCTCTCTCTCTCTCTCTCTCTCTCTCTCTCTCTCTCTCTCTCTCTCTCTCTCTCTCTCTCTCTCTCTCTCTCTGAATATTGGAACTCCCCTCTTCTCATCTACCAGGACCTTGCACTTATAAATTCCATATGTATTTATGTTCCATAAATTCCATAAGAAAAAAAGTTTCCTTTCTAAAATTCCTTAACTTCATGTTCTGCCATTAATATATATTTGTTCTAGTAGATTTCTAATCATTAAAAAGGGTACGGACTTCCCCATCATCTTCTCTGCCATCATCTCTTGCAGCCCTGTGTCCTGCCCTCCAGCTCACACTCCAGGGTGCTCCACAGATTGCTCCAAGGCTGCCTGCACACCTCACAGAGCCTGGACACCACTGCATTCCAGCCTCCAGGATCCCCAGCTTTGCCCCATGTCAGCATGAAGCAAACATGAGGGATTTCTACACCCCTTTGTCACTTACCCTCTTTCTATACTGAACTCTCCAGCCCAGGGGCTGGACTGCCATTAAAAAATGTTCTATTATTGATTGTGTAAATTCTGCCCTTGATTCTGATATGTATATTTTGTCACACAGACTTGATATGTACTAATAACAATTGTTCTGTTATGGAAATCTTGCTATGTTTGTATTGAGACAGATTGCTACTGCCCCTCATAGCCAAATTGGTTTATTAATTGCTTTGATTACAAGTTTAAAGACACCTGTTAGCGTCAGCCACAGCCTTGGTTCAGCAAAAACACATTGCTATTCAGGTAAATTCTTTATTTAAATATATTTCATTGCAATTGGTCACTCTAAATTGACCCAAGATTAACAGATAATGTTCTAGAAAAAGCTATTCTTTTATGATACTCAGATTAAAAATATTTAGACACACTCAAAACATCATGTCATATTAACTAGTCCTCAGTTTGCCATCAATATATATTATTGATTATTGATTTTAAATATTGACTAGATATCAACATAGGTTATTGATTCTTATTAATTTCAAAATTATTACAATAATTGCTTGTCAGTCATCCAATCATCTTCAGACTTTCAATTATCCACATTCCTCGCTGCCCCAAGAGAGATTTACACACTTCTTTTTTTTTTTATTAAACAGAGAAGGGGGAGTATGAGGGGACCATGGTAATGTACAGCAGTGACAACTAGTGTTTAACAAGTCGACCCACCAGACACATGATTCCAGACACACACCCCACTTGGAAAAGCTGTGGGGTTATTGACTGTGAATGGCTGGTGGTTTTCTGTCTGGAACTTTCTCGGGTGCCACTGCTGTGCCTCCCTAATAAGAACAGCTGTGGGTTCTTTCCACAGCCCTTCAGTGTGTGTTTTACACTTATTGGGCACACATATAGCTGTGGACGTTCTGGAAGATGATTTCTGTTTAGGCTGTATAATTGATGTATAGAAATAATACTAGGATATTTTACATTACTCAGACTGAGAAGACTCTCAGTCACAAAGACAGCCTTTTACACAGACAGCTAATTTTGGACTTCAGAACAAACTCAGAACAGACTAAACTGCCCCTGCAGAAAATACTCAAAGACTAATTCCCAGGTGTTATTTATTGCTAAATCAAGGCCAGGCTGTTTACACTGAGATATACCTCCTTGCAGTACCTCTCATTCTGCGCGTACCCTGACGGCTCAAGGTTCAGCCAATTGTTTACTGTCTGGGATCCTTCACCAGCTTAGAGCTATGTACATGGGTTAATATGACATTACTAGCCTCAGAGAAACTATGTGACTTATCTTGTGTTGTGAGAATGGGTAGGGCCCTGAAAATGTAACTTATAATTGTCCAGAGTTTGGCTGTGGGGCAGCAGCAGCAGTGTGGAGAGAGATGGCTGTGTAGAGCTGAGTGAAAGAACTGTTGCCATGAAGGAATAGCTATGTGAAGGAACTGTGGAAAGAGCTGGGCAGTGAGTGTGTGTGTGTGTG
>LZPO01108364.1:38204-53211 GCA_001675575.1 Neotoma lepida | reverse complement strand
AGTGTACATGAGTGTTTTACCCGAATGTATGTCTGTGCCACGTGCATGCCTGGTGCCCAAAGAGGCCATAACAGGGAGTCAGATACCCTGGAACTGAAGTCACAGACTAGAGTCAAGACTGTTGTGAACCACCATGTGGATGCCAGGAGCTGAGCCCAGGCCCTCTGTAAGATCAGCAAGTGCTCTTACCTGCAGAGCCGCGGCTGCAGCCCAAACCGGTCCCTCCTTAGGAAAGGTGCTCTGTCCTTTAAGGTGGAGTGAAGATGCTGAGCTCTTGTGTTCACTATTCACTCCCACAATGGGAAGAAGAGTGTCATCAGTTCCTCTGTTTCAAATAACAGATCTGTAAGATCATGGGGTGTGTGGTGTGTGTGCTAAAGTGTGTGTACAAGGAGCGTCCTGCCCATTAGTACTCTTTACCTTAATCCCTTGAGCCTGAGCCTTTCTCTGAACCTGCAAGTAGGCTGGCCATCAGAGATCCGTCTGTCCCTGTCCCCAACCCTGGATGTAACCCCAGTGATGGAGTTAGAGGTGCATGCATAGCAGTGCTTGGCTTTCTGTATGGGCTTGGAGGAACATTCTTTGTTTCCAGCTGCCAAGACAACAGGCTTTACTGGACTTGATTCCCTTTACTCAACAAGAAACACCAGTTCTTCCATCTTTAGTGTCCATTCAGAAAGTCAATTAAGGACATCCTGCTGCAAGAGAGGTACTCCTCTCTGGGTGTGACCACCATGGGCTCAGTGCAGCTGCCAAGAAACCACTGTATTCAGGCATAAGACAGGAAGTCAGATCAGCCAGTGTTCTTCCTCAGGAGAACTTACTCAAGTATCTATGAAAGCAGTCCTTAAACTCAAAGTTAAGATCACAAAAGAGCCACAAAGACCTCAGGTCACAATGTTCAGTGACCCCATTTTACAGACAAGAGAATCAAATCCTGAGGGATGGTTTTGTCTCAGAAGGCTCTCAGCTGCCTAGTGCCCACCTATGCTACCAGATCTCCATCTCCAGGTAGCTGCTCTTCCTCTCCTCACTCTCTTCCGATGTGAGGTTGGGTTGTCTTTTCTGTGCCATGTCCTGTTGAGAAGAATGTGAAGGTGAATTATTTCAGAGGAGATAAGTACTTTGGCTGAAATACATTCAGTGATTTGTCGCACAGAGAGTACAGGCACGTTTGTACTCCATGAGCCTAAAGGCAGCAAGTCTTTCCTGTAATGCCCGGGTACTGCCTCTCTTGTGCAAAGAGAGAGTCCAATTGTCTTCATGTTACCTCCAAGCCATCTTTTCCTGAGTGAATTTCAATTCATTAAAATTAAACTAGCCATTTGGGAAAACGGGTAAAATAGTATTGAACTAGTTGATGAGATTATCTAGCTTTTAGGTTTGCGGGAGGTAAATGTTTAGTGATTGTCATGGGATTATTTGTTATAGTTATATATAGTTATATATATATAGTTATAAATAACAAATATAATAATTTGTTATAGTTAACACACTTTTTTTTCCTTTTTAGTTTGTGTGTGTGTGTGTGTGTGTGTGCATGTCTGCATGTGTGCATGTCTGCATGTGTGCATGTTCATGCAGCCTTGACAGATGGTGGTGTTTCTCAGGTGCCTCTGCTTTGTAAATATGTTCTCTCATTGGGCTGGGATTTTCCTAAGACTGGGTTGCCTGGTCAAGCAGGCCCAAGGAATCTGCCTGTCACTGGCTCCCCAGTGCTGGGATTACAAAGTACCACCATTTTCAGCTTTATTATTTATTTACTTACTTATTTTTAGATTTTTAAAAGTTTATATGTGTATGTGTGGAGTGTGGAAGAGCAACAAGATGGCTCTTAACCAATGAACCATCTCTCCAGCCCCATATTTAATTTTTATTTATTTTCTCTTATATATTACATCCCCACCACATCCTCCCCTCCCTCACGCCTTCCAGCCACTCCCGCCTCCCCTCTCCCACAGATCCACTGTTCCTCTCTTTCCCTTCATAAAAGAGCAGGCCTCCCAGGGACATCAACCAAACACAACCTCACAAGATACAATAAGACTAGGCACAGACCCTCATATCAAGCCTGGATGAGGTAACCCAGAAGGAGGAAAAGGGTTCCCAGAGCAAGCCAAAGAGTCAGAGTCAGAGATACTCCCATTCCTACTGTTAGGAGTCCCACAAAAACAAACAAACAAAAACCAAGCTAAACAACCACAATGTTTTTGCAAAGGACCTAGCACAGATGCATGCAGACTCCATGACTGCAGCTTCTGTCTCAGTGGGCCATGTTGTTCTCCTTGTGTCCATGACCACTCTAGCTCCTAGCCTTCCTCCCCCTCTTCCACAGGGTTCCCCAACTTCCACCTAATGTTTGGCTATGGATCTCTGTGTCTGCTCCCATCAACTGCTGGAGGAAGCCTCTTTGATGACAATTGGGCTAGGCACCAATCTATGAGTATAGAAGAGTATCATTAGGAATCATTTCATTGATTTTTTTTTCTTTGCCAGTAATGTCTGGTTCTATCCTGGGTCTCTGGGCCATCCAGCTTCTAGTTCCTGGCCACTCAGGCAGTGTCAGGATGGGCACTTTACAGTGACACAGGCCTCAAATTAGACCAGTCATTGGTTGGCCACTCCCACTAGCTCTTCTCTTCTCTTCTCTTCTCTTCTCTTCTCTTCTCTTCTCTTCTCTTCTCTTCTCTTCTCTTCCTCTCTCTCCTTTCTGTCTCTTTATCTCTATATTATAATAAACTCTTTCCTCACAGATACAGTGCCTGAATTGTGAATGAATGTGCCCTGCCACCACTGTTGCCATGCCTGCATGATGTATCTCGCCTGCTGTCTGCTGCTGCATCTGCCTAGCATGCCAACATGTTTCCCTGCACACGTGTGATACCCTGGCCAGCTGCCCCCACCAAGTGCATTTATCATAACAGCCACTATAAGTATAGTTGAGAAAGTGTCCTTGTGATAGGATGGAGCATCCTTTGGATATATGCCCAAGAGTGGTATTGCTGGGTCTTGAGGTAGATGGATTCCCAATTTTCTGAGAAACCGCCATACTGATTTCCAAAGTGATTATACAAGTTTGCACTCCCATCTATCCTGGAAGAGTGTTCCCCTACCTCCACATCCTCACCAGCATGTCACTTGTGTCATTGATCTTAGCCATTGTGACATTGAGATGGAATCTCAAAGTAGTTTTGATTTACATTTCTCTCATGGCTAAGGATGCTGAACATTTATTTAAGTGTTTCTCGGCCATTTGAGATTCCTCTATTGAGAATTCTCTGTTTAGATCTGTACCCCATTCTGTTTAAAGTGGAAAAATTTTACTCATAGTTTTGGAGAGAAAATTATCAGCCTTTCCCATAGCCAGTGTCACAACTTCTAGAAACACCAGGAAATGGTGTTTATGTAGATTTAGCTGTGATCTCTGGTTACTGGGACTGGGACACAGTCCTGGTGTCAGGGATTAGAGTTCCTGAGGTGGGCCATTTGCTATTACTCAACTGTGAAGGAGATTCATCACCTCTGTCTTAGACCTTAAGACTCGAAGCTCCCAGAAGGCAAGCCTTCAGCCCTTCTGAAAGGTGAGCACTAGGACAGCTAGGCTGCTCTGTCTTTGTCTGCCCCAACCTGCACTTAATCCTTGCTCAAGTTTTCCCCTTTCTGACTTCCCCTCAATTTTGTCTAGTAAAACATATCAATCCACTTGGGCTGCACACACACACAGCTCACTTGAGTCTTCATTTTGCTATTAAGTGGTTTTCTATAACTTAGTGAAAGAAGGTGGGGGATGAAAAGGTGTCCTAGAGCAATCAGGTCTCAGTCTCGGTTTCCTGCCTGGAAGCAATGAAAATAGGAGAGAGATTGCAACATTTTTTTTTTTAATTTTGAGACAAAGTCTCACTCTGTAGCCCTAATTAGCCTGGAACTCACTATGTAGACTGAGTTGGCCTCAAACTCAGAGAGATCCACCTGCCTGCCTCCTGAGTGCTGGGATTAAAGTCGTGCACCACCATGCCTAGCTGAGTAACATTTTCTTTTACTATTTTGATTGAGCAGTTTTTCTGAGGGTCAAAAGAATGGAAACCATCCAAGAATAAAGAGAGGGTGTGCTCTTCTTTGGGCTAAGAGGGGGGTCTTTTCAATTTCATCTAATGGTCCCCAGTTGTCAAACTGAAAGCTAAGTCTTTTTTTTAAGGATTATTTATTTTATTTTATGTGTATGGGTATCTTTGCCTGCATGCACAGATATATGTACCACACACATGCCTACATAGCCCATTTTGGATTATTTGGTTTGTTAATGTCTGGTTTCTTGAGTTCTTTATATATTTTAGAAATCAGTCACTGAATGCTCCTGAGTGCTCAGGCAAAACGACACCAAACTCCTGTCTCTTCCTGCCTTATATTCCTTTCTCCACCCAGTCATATCACTTCCTGTCTCAACCTTCCTAGTGCTGGGATTAAAGGTGTGTGACTCCCAAGTACTGGGATTAAAGGTGTGAGCCATCAACACTTAGCTCTGTTTCTCTTTTAGACTAGATTAATCTCGTGTAGTCCAGGGTGGCCTTGAACTCACAGAGATCCCTCTGCCTCTGCCTCCCGAGTGCTAGGATTAAAGGTGTGTGCCACCACTGCCTGGCCTCTATGGCTAACTCTGTGGCTGGGCTCTGCCCTCTGATCTTCAGACAAGCTTCATTGTTAGAGCATATATAAAATATCACCACATTTCTCCTTTTTTGTCTAAAATAAAAGCTTATAACTAATATAAGAAAAACTATATACAATAAGTACAATCACTATATACAATATATACAGTCAAGAATTACATTAACAATGTCCAGTCCGTTAACAATTGACAAATTCAGAGAAAATACTCCATTAGTTATTCTGTTTTGGTCAGTCCAAAGTGTTGTACCTAATTCACTTGGCAAGGTTCAGAAGTCTTTTCTTTTGTGTCCTGCTTGTCCAATTTGGACAGCATACTGTCAGTAGTCAAGGCAAGGGTACTTTCTTGCCCAGTAGCTAACTTTTGCCGCTAAGAAAGTAAAATCCATAAGGAGTTTCTTTGATGCACATCATCTTCTCTGAATTAGATTGGTGATTCCAGGAGCAGAAATGTCTCATTGTCATAAAAAAGAACCTATGTTATTAAAATATCTTAAATGCCATATTCTGTAGATCTCTGAAATGTTTGAAGATGACCTATCTATCTAAAATATGTCTGTTTGATCTTGAAAACATACCTAATATGGCTGCAAGTTTGATTGTAATAGGTGACTAACTACTAACTTGCATTTCTTTATATCCTAATTAGTTGGAAATAACAACTTTCAAGGACTAGAAATTTGCATTACATTGTTAAATGAGCTGTATAGGTACAATACCTTGAACAAAATTAGAAATGCATGTACAATATGTTCTAAAAAAAATCTCAAATTTATATCAATATACAAAATTTGTATACAATATACAAAAGTCCAATCAATATAAAATATTTAAAACTAGTAGTTGCTTTTTCAAAGTAGATTCAATAATCTATCTTTTCATCTTACTATATCTATATTCTCCCTTTTTTCTTTTTTCTTTTCTTTTCAAAACAAGAACCCTGAATCTCTCTGAATTTAATCTCCTTTGTTTAGCTTTTTTCTTGACCATTACCAATAACAACTTGTAACCAACCACCCTAAACAATGACAAATATCTGTAACCCATTGAACAATCAAAAACCATCCACCCCACCTCTTGGCAATGTGGGTGTTGTGTTCTTAAAATTACTTCCTACTGTCTGGGGGCAATGGAATGTTTAGGAGATCCTGAAAAGAAAAAAGTCCTTGGAGAGGCCACTGAATTATTTGTTGTCCAGTCTCTGCATAATGGGAAAGTTCAAGGCTTGTTTCAAGTCCTGGCTAGAGTAATCTGTGAGGCTGGATCAACTCAGCTAGCCACCTCGAAATTGTCCTGAGCAGTTTGTAGTCCAAAGCTGATCTTTAGGTGGTGTTTTTCAGCTTAGTGGCATTATCATAATCCATGTGCAATCATTGTTGTAGGGCCCCATTATTCTTTTGGGGACTTCAAAGATCAATGCTCTTTAATTGCTCTGGGAAGGAGTTTCCTCCATGATGACAGGAAATGACTGAACAAAATTTGACATGGGGGCCTGCAAGTGACCCCTCAAGGCATTTCCCAATGGCAAAGAGTTACCTTGACTATCCCTTTTTGATCTACATTCATTAGTCCAATGTCTGCCTTTGCCACATCTTCTGCAAACTCCAGAAGGGAGGGGCATTCTGTTGGAATTATTCTTAGAAAAAACATTGTTTCTAGGAATGCCCTGTTTACACTCCCTTTTTAGGTGACGTTGTTTACCACAATTGAAACATTTGATGTTTTAGTTTTTCTTCAAACCTCTGGAAATCACCTCTCCTATCCAAGCATCATCATGGCTATGAGATTCAATATTGATTGTATTTTGGATCCATTCCTCCAAGGGTGCTGATCTTGCCTCTAATGACCTAATTACCCTTTTGCATTGTGCATTAGCATTTTCAAAAGCCAGAGATTAAATTATTATTTGTCTAGCTTCTGAATTTGGTATCATTCTATTTACTTCTGAAGTCAATCTTTGTAAGAAATCAGTGAAGGTTTCTTTTGGGCCCTGCATAACTTTTATAAATGACTCAATTTTCTTTCCTACTTCTTCAATTCTTTCCCAAGCATTCAAAGTTGCTGTATGACATAAAGCCAGGGTGTGGTCATCATATACAAATTGCCTTTCTGCATTAGCATAATCTCTCTCCCCAAGAAGTTGGTCTTGGGAGATATCAATACCTCTAGCTTTACTTTGTTATTCAATGGTTTTAGCCTCATCCTTCCACCATGTCCTCCATTGTAATTGGAGACCAGCCTCCAAGACTGCTGTAACCAAATCTCTCCAGTCTTGAGGGACTGTAACCGTATAATGCAATGTTGAGATTGGAGAAAGCATCTAGCATCAATGGCTGAAATGTGTAGATGTTGCCTATCCTGGGACATGGACACTGCATTGCCAGACTTCACTCTTGGCACTGCTGAATCTTGATTGTCTACTTTTGTGTGTCTGCAAGGTAGTGTGGACTTACTGCTGTGGATATAATAAAAAGTTCCAGCCAAATAAAGCAACCAGGACTCTAAACTACTCTGATTCATAACCTCTTCTCTGCCTCTCACTTGCGAAGTGTAGTAGGTTTGTAAGAAAAGTCAGACGGCCTCTGGATCATTGAAATTTTAATGGTATTATGGTAAAAGGAAAAAAATAGAGGAAAAACAAAACTATACTTTCAGCCATCTTCCATGAACATTTAAAAACTGGAAAACTAAATCTATTTTGGATTTAGTTGCTCATCACTGTAAGTTGAGGTTGAGGTTGTAGTTAAAAGGTAAAGTTTCAAGGCTGGGGCAACAGCTCAGTTGGTCCTATGCCTGCTGTGCAAGCTTGAGGACTACCAGCACCCGTGTAAATAAGTCACAGATAGCCCCATCTGTAACCCTGTGCTGGAGCTCATTGCCTGGTCAGTCTAGCCAACTGGTGAGATCAGCTTAAGTGAGATGTCTGTTTCAAAAAACAAGGTAGAGAGGCATTGAGGAAGACCCGGTGTTGACCATTAGCCTCAGGCTTACAAGCATGCACATGTGCACATACATGCTCACATGAACATGTACATACAGCACACACATATACTTACAAACACACAGGCTTGTATCAAAGGCTATATAGACAGGTAAGGATGCAAGTTATATGCATGTTAATGTAAATATGCCCATGGAATCATTGACAGAATTTAAAACAACAGAAACAAAAGTCAACAATATAGTACTTTGTACAAAGTGCTATTCATACAGTAAATATTTCATTCACCTGAACAGCCCTGTGAATTAGGTCCTGTCTTACTTAGGCTCCTATTGCTGTGAAGAGACACCATGATCATAGCAACTCTTATAAAGAAAAACATTTAATTGAGGTGGCAGCTTGCAGTTTCAGAGGTTAGTTCATCCTTGTGCGGAGCTTGGCGGATGGGAATATGGTGGTATGCAGGCAGACATGGTGCTGGAGAATTGTACATCTTGATCCAAAGGCAACAGAAAGTGAACTGAGTGTCTCACTGAGAGAAGCTTGAGCAAAGGAGACCTCAAAGCCTACACCCCCCACTTCTTCTAACAAGGCCACATTTATTCCAACAAAGCCACACCTCCTACTAGTACCTCCTTTTGGGGGCCATTTTCTTTCAAACCACCACAGGACCCATGATTGTCCTCATTTTATAAGTGAAGAAGGGAGCAGTAGAGGTTTTAGCTCAAAGTCTGATTAACAAAAGGCAGAGCCAGAATTTGAACCAGTGATTCCACTGTAGAGACCATGATAATAACTAGTCTGTTACATTGTCACTCATCAGATTAGATGTGTCTTTTCTGAACTTGGAACATCTTTTATCACAAGTTATTTATATTAAGTATATGCTTACTCTAAGAAATACAGTAGGGACAAAACAAAAAACATAAACCCCCGAAAGAATCTAATTCTGGCCTGGAAAACATTACCTTTTTATTGTGTATTACCTTGCACCTCAAATCCTTAATATAGCTTTACAGATTCAATCAGTTTACCTTAATTACTATTTATGAAGTTGTAAAACCTCAAAAGTATTCACCATCAGTCATAGATTTTAGCTATACCCTGGTTATATTTTAAAAGTGTGCTGTATTTATGAATATATCTGAAGTATTGGTACTCCATAGTTCTATTTACTCACCAGAAGATCACCCAAGGAAACACATAATTTTATTACTGTGCATAAATATGGTGAGCACATGACAAGTGTGCAGGTTTCGGCCCTCAACTCTTTTTTTTTTGTTGGTCTTATAGCCATGGCTCTAACTTACCCACTAAAATCTCAGTTTCTTACCTTCTAAGATGAGTATGTAGCAACAAATGAGAAAATATAATCAACTTTCCCTTTTCAATTTCTGACTCAACATCAATATCCCATAAATATTTGACTGGATGAACAAATGAATTATTAATGTGGTTTTGTGAAAGTATGTTGGTCTGTAGGCACCTTTTTCCATCTCAGTATTCATTGACATACTCTTTATTATGTGGGGTCCTTATATACCACTATGTAGTTCCTGATTTACTCTGATCCCACCACCTTAGTTCAATATTGTATCTATAACCACTAGTTTGTTAGATGGACATAGAATTAAAGAATGTCAGTGTTGAAAAAGGTCAATTAGGTGGCCCACCCCTTTCTCTGAAAGTATTATAGTAGGCCAACACAGGATGGCAGCAAGAAGACACACATTCAGTATAAACACTGCCTAGGGCTGAACCTTGCTTCTACTGCTTGAGAGTTGTTCAAGTTCTGAGCATTTCTAAGCCTCATCTATAAAACCAGGACTGTAATACAACAACCCCAGAGCTTGTATAAATTAAAGATGATTCATGCAAAATGCTGCCTTGATATCCAGGACATGTTAATAGTGAATGGACATGTTAATAGTGAACAATCCATAAACACTTCTTTTCACAGAGGAAGAAAGCCAAGGACAGACAAGATAATTGTACAAGGTCATAGTGTCAGCTGATGGCAATGGCCAGTCTCTGACTTTGAGTCTCTAACCTTCAGCTCTCCTCTATTGAACAACAAGTGTCATTAGATTTCACATATTCCAGGAATTTTCTCTTTTTGCATGTTTTTTCCTGCCCCAAGACAGCTCACTCCATGAATGCTGAAAGCAGTTTGACTGGTGAGGGCAGAATTAAAAACTAGACAAAGTCTTTCTTGCTCTGCTATCGTCTGATATTTAAATCTGTGAATACAAAGGTGATTGCTAAGGGAATGACAGCAGGGAAAGAAGTGTGAAAGTCCATGGACACAGTCCTCATATATGCCCTCATTAGGAAGTGATAGGGAAGTGGCAAAGAAGACTGTTAGGGTACCAGTGAAGCAGAAACATAGGGGAGGATTGTGGCATCCTGGAGCTGGGAACAAGGCTGCAGGGATGGAGAAAATGGGCAAAAGCAAAGGAAATTGAAGCATTGTTGAGTGTTAGTTATCCTTCAGTGGGTGACAGGAGATGGGGCCTAACACAAGAGGAAGATTAGCCCTTGTGGGAGCAAGGTGTGAAGAAAGAGTAGGAGGGTGATTGTGAGGAGTTCAGAGACTGGGTGCTGGGAGCCTGTGGGAAGACGCTTCTGTTTGCTTGTTTTCTTCTTGATACAGGAAGCAAAGTCATCAGCCAAGAGGATTGGTGAGCAAAGGTTTGAGTAGATGGGGGAAACTATGAAGTGTAGACCAGGAACATGGGAAATGACTGCCCGCTGAGCATTTTTAGAGTCTGTTTAGTTTAGCAATCACATATCCTAAGTGAGACAGTCTGTTTAGTTTAGCAATCACACATCCTAAGTGAGACAGCATAGTTGGTGAATTTTCCCAGACAGGGATGCTAGCAGCTACTTGCTAGCAGCTACTTCCTCTCACAAGTCTACTTTGTGTCAAGTTGACACACAAAACCAGCCAGTACACTTGCACAAGATAGAAACTATGAGTACTGCAGGCAGTGGAGAGGAAGGGTTCAGAGCTGTCCCAAATCTGTTAGAACCCAGTTGATTTCATCAGGAGCTCCAGACACCAGATAAGGAACCATAAGGACTGGTATTTGCCCTGCTAAGTTTGGGTCCAATCTTTTCTTGCTATGACTTCACTTTCCCTTTTTAGAATGGTAACATTTATTTTGTGCCTTTGTATATTAATAGCACACAACTTGTTTTGTGATTTTACAGGGCTTCGCAATTAAAAGAGATTTCTTTAAGCCTCAGAAGAAACTTCAGGGTTTTGAAAACTGTTAAGACTCTTAATGACTGTGGCTTTAAGAGATGGAGTACATGCATTTTGAATTATGAAATGAAATGAGACTCTGGGGCCTAGAGGGGGTATGATTTATAGTGATGTGTTTGGATGTCAGCTTGACAAGGAATTGAATTGTGATGGCCAGTCTTCATCATTTAGAATCACTGTGGAAACATGCCTCTCTACCACACCTCTCTGCGTGTCTATGAGGGATGTTTCCGGGAAGGTTTAACTGAAGAAGGAAGATGTGTCTTGAAAGAGTGCAGCACCGTTCAGTGGGGTAAAGTTCCTAGATGGAATTAAAAGGAGAAAACAATTAGCTGCTAACATTCATCTTTCTCAGCCTGTGATGGTTTAAATAAGACGTGTCCCTTGTAGGCTCATAGATTTGAACACTTAGTAACCAGTTGGCAATACTGCATGGTGAGGCGGAGCCCTTCTGGAAGAAGTCCATCACTGGAAAGGGAGTGGGCGGTAGGGGATGACAGCCTCCCACAAGTCCTGTTCTCTTTCTGATTCCAGCATTTGCATGAAATTGTGATTAGCCAGCTTTCTGTTCCTGCCCCGGTGCTTTCCCTTGGTGCTGCCAAGTCTTCCTTGCCACGATGGACTCTGTCCATTCAGCACCATGAGCCAAACAAAACCCTTCCCTCACTAAGTTGCTTTTTGTTCGGATGTTTTATCACAGCAACAGAAAAGTAACAAGACACTGCTCCCTGCCTGTGGACACATTGTGACTGACTGTATTTCATACCACAGTGGACCTTATCTCTTAAACCAGGAGGGAAAACAGACCTCTCCTCTTGTTAGTTGCTTCTTGTCAGATACATGGTCAGGGCCACATGAAAATAAGTAACATGCTACCTTTGTTAAGTGAGGTCCACACGTGGGAAGCACTCACTTCCCCCAAAACCAAATGCATCAGCACCTTCACCTGCTATGATCTGAGTTTCTCCCAGCATCTGTCACTGTGAATTCAGACTGCTACTTACTTGTTATTGTCTATCTCTACAGCCCTGATAGATTATATACTTCACAGAACCTAGGTAAATAACAGTGCTAGGGTCACTGACAGTCAGCACTCAAAGGGATGCTCCCCAATATGCATCATCTTAGAGCTTTTTTGTACCGTTAGAAAAGGCTATTCATGGTAATGTGAAGAAATCATCCAGAAAGTGAAAACTAGGACATTATGAAATGATCTATCAATTTATATGATTTCTGAACCAGTTCAAACTAGCTTCTTGTAATGCATTGTATTTCATATGTTTTTTTAAAGAGCACTTAGGTCAAAAAGGAAATGAAATATTTTAATTACAGAATGTACTGAAGCAGAATATATTGAAACCAAAAAAAAAAAGGTGAAGGAAGAATTTAGTTAATAAAAATTAAAGTAAAAGTGAATACCATATGAACAGAAAAAATAAAATTTCTGTGGCAGTAGCTTAATAAAACTAATAAAATAGGAGAGCCTGATGGATAATGTAAATAAACATGGGAAAGAAGCTGAGATGTAGAGGAAATTAATCTGTACTTGACATGAATGCATACTAAGAGCATTGGCACACTACATGAAATTTCTAGTTTTATAGCAAAATAAATCCCAGATGGGTGAACACGTATGAGTAAAAACTGAAACAACAGAAGTATGTAAAGAGAACAGGAAATTGTTAATAATTTTGGAGTGAGGGGGGCTTTAAATAAGATAAAACCCAAGTACATTAATAATAGGACTGATAATTTTGATTGAATAAAGTGTACAATTTTTATATGGCAAATATGAGCTCAGACAAAAAATATAAAAAACAAATTGCAATAGTTTTGCCAAATATGTGACTGGAAGAGAGCAAATTTCTCCACTATTAGAAGAATTTGTACAAGCAAACAAGAAACAAACCCTTAGAAAATACTCCTAAAAAATCTGATCCATAGAAAACATACAAACAGCCAAAAGGGCACAAAATGCTATTCAAACTTTTTGGTAGTTAATGAAAAGCAAATAAAAATA
Source organism: Neotoma lepida (assembly GCA_001675575.1). Taxonomy (NCBI): domain Eukaryota; kingdom Metazoa; phylum Chordata; class Mammalia; order Rodentia; family Cricetidae; genus Neotoma; species Neotoma lepida. The sequence goes on along the minus strand of LZPO01108364.1, from coordinate 40,317 downwards.
ACAAAGGCCTTTACTCTGTGTGCGTGTGTGTGTGTGTGTGTGTGTGTGTGTGTGTGTGTGTGTGTGTGTGTGTGTGTTGCATGTGTGTGTGTGTGTATGTGTGTGTGTATGGATGTGTATGCATGTGTTTGTATATGTATGTTTATGTATATTTGTGTATGTTTATGTATATATGTATGTTTGTGTATACATGTGGAAGCCAGGGTCAACTCTGGTATTGCTCCTTGGAATATTCTCTGATTTGGTTCTTGGTACTTGGTCTCTCACCTGACATAGACTAGGTGAAGCTGGCTGGTCAGCAAGCCCCAGGGATTGGCCTGTCTACACCTCCACAGCACTGAGATTACAAATACACAGCACCATGCCTGCCTGGGATTATTTTTGAATATATGGATTCTGGAGATCAAATTCAGGTCCCCATGTTTGTGCAATAAGCATATCGCCAACTCAGTTGTCACTAAAGGTTTTCATTCTGATAGAACATAAGCGTGCCCTTCCCCATAGCTCGTTATAGTGGCAATTAACGAGGCAATTCCACGTAGTTTATCTGGTAAATTAAAGAGGTTTATTTCAGGGTAACTTACAACCAATAAAGGGTCAGTTACAGGATCCGGAGAGGTGAGGTGCAGTCCAGCATGGTTCTCTGGAGAACTCTGACTTCGTCTGCAATCCAACATCCAGGATCATGAGGAGCCAAGAGAGCAAGCACGTACATATGCATCTCAGGTCTTAAAGGGTCTTGTCTCGGCCATGCCCCGGGGGCAGGTCATAGGCAGGTGTGGTAGTTAGTTACCTGCTGCCTCACTGGGAGCAGTGCTTCAAGGTCAAAGGTGGAACAACTACCCACTAAGGTGGTGGCATTTTTCATCGTTATTTACTCTCCTTCCCTGGACAAGCCTACCTCTGACCACATGGCATGGAAGAACATACCCCATATCTGACCACATTGAAAAGCCTATACATGTTTTAAATATTCCATCTGTTTCTTCTGTCTGAGAGCAACATGTTCACAGCAGGTCCCATTCTTTCAGCTAGGATCCTGCGTGAAAACAGCTGGTGGGTCAGAGACAGAGCCACTCTGATGCCATTGCAGCCAAAATACAATGTAAGCAACATATAAACCTTAATTCCTGTAAGCCAATGATATTTGAGGGCTATTTGTTACCACCACATAACTTAGCAAAAAGTTTTAATTAGCACGTCTCTGATTCCATTGGTAGAATGACCCATATGATGGTTATATTCTGCCATTAAACAGCAGGGTAGTATTTCACTCAAATCATTACTTTTTCTCTATAGTTTCCCTATATATATATATATATATATTCCATAATGCTCAATCTATTTTTGCTATTAGAGTTCTAATAGCAAAATTTTATTAATAATTGTAGTTAATAAGACAAATCAAACTGGGCATCATTTGATAAAGAAACATGCTTTATTTTCCTTTTGTGGCTTCTCTTATTACTATAAAAGTAATTTGTATTTACCAATGAAAATTTGAGATCACAGGTATGTATGAAGAGGAAAATAAAAGCCATTTATAAACATTCCATTGTTGCTCTTTGGGTAGATTTCCTTTGAATTTTGTACTCCTCTATTACAAATAACATTATAAATTCTCCATAGACATTTTCAGTGACTGCATAATATTCTCAAGTGTCATAGTTTCAGGGCCATATCCTTTATAATTGCTATCCAAGTTATTCAACTTATAAATTTTATAGAAAGTATGTTAATTTCAGAAAAGTATTAACCATCCCATTTTCCCATGAAACAGCTTGAATATTTCCCCCTGTGACCCAGCCTGCTCTGTCAGATTTAGTGCCCTCTGAGTTCATGCTCATTATCATTATTTCTTTATGGAAAAGTGCAAAATGGCAATAGCCCTGGTAAGTCACTGCGGTGGCTTAAATGAGAAAAGTCTCCCTAAGGCTCATGTATTTGAACACTTGATTCTGTTGGGGGAGGTCATGGAACCTGTAGGAGGTGGTCTTGCTGGAGGAAGCATGTCAATGGCACAGGCTTTGAGGGTTTTTCTTTCTTCTTCTTCTTCTTCTTCTTCTTCTTCTTCTTCTTCTTCTTCTTCTTCTTCTTCTTCTTCTTCTTCTTC
>LZPO01108364.1:10785-31068 GCA_001675575.1 Neotoma lepida | reverse complement strand
CTCCTGGGAAGTAGAGGCAGCATTGGTGAGTGGTGGCTTGCTCCTAATTCCTCTGATCTCTGTCAGGTTTTCACCCTTATTTCTTGTTCCGCGTGTTTATTAATAAGACTGGTTAGAAGTTCTTCTTACAGACAAACACTACCTGAAGATCAGCTTTGGACTACAAACTGCTCAGGACAATTTCAAGACAGTTAGGTAAGATGGTCCAGGCCCATAGACTACTTCAGACAGGACTTCAAATAAGACCTGCGCTTTCCCATCACACCAAGAGTAGACAACAGTTAGCTCTCCCAGGACTTGATAATTATCTCAAATTTCTCAGGGTCCCGCAAAGATCCTCTTGCCCCCAGACAACAGGAAATAATTTTAAGAACATGATGCCCAAATTCCCAAAGGTATGTGTGTTTTGGTTTCTGGTTGTTTGGTGGATTATGGATGTTTATCATTCTTTAGTGGGGGTGGTTACAAGTTCTTATTGGTCATGGTCAGGGAGAAAACCAATCAAAGAAAATTAGATTCAGAGATCTTGTTTTGAAAAGAAAAAGGGGATATAAAAATGACAGAATTAAAGGGTAGATTATTGCATCCACTTTCAAGCTAAAAGAGCAACTACTATCTCTAATATTTTGCATTGGTATAAGTTTTTGTATATTGATACAAATTTTAAGTTATTTTTGTTATACTGTATATATGTTTCTATTTTTGTTTAAGATAATGTACCTTTGCAGATCATTTGAAAATTTAATGTAAAGTTCTAGTCTTTGAAAGCTATTTAGGATAATATAGAAATACAGGTTAGTAATTTAGTCTTCTATAACAATCAAACTTATAGTCATGTTAGGTATGTTTTCAAGGTCAAACAGACATATATTTCAAACAGATAGATGGTCTTTAAACACTTCAGAGATCTACAGAATATGATATTTAAGATGTTTCAATAACATAAAGCTTTTCATAACAGTGAGACACATCTCCTCCTCATAGCACCAATTTACTTCAAAAGAAGATGATGGACATTGAAGAACCTCCATATGGAATTTGCTTTCATTGTGGCAAAGTTTGCTACTGGGCAAGAAACTGCCCTTGCAGTGTGCTGACCAAATTGGACAAGCAGGACACAAAAAAAGGTGACTGCTGAACTTTGTCAAGACAAGGTAGGATAGTACTTCAAAAATTCCTGTGTCACAAAAAATCTGTCATAGGCCTGTTCATAGGCTTGTAGGCCAAATATGGATGCCCCAATGTTGCATAGGAACATTGTGGGTGTGTGTCCAGGCAGCTAGGTGTCTGTCATTTGTATAGTTTGGGCAATTGTTTGCTCTGCACTTCCTGTTTACTCAGGTAATATTATTTCCTTCTTGAGTCTCTGATAGAGCTGAAGATTAGATAGTCATAGTTATAATTTTCCTTAGTTATGACAGAAAGTAACTTAGATAAAAACTTTGGACTCAGCAAGACAGGATAGATAATGATGTATTTTCTCTGAACTTGCCAAATACTAATGGACAAGATATTGTGAATGTATTTCTTACTTGATAATTGTTTTTATTGTATATAGTTTTACTATGTTAGAGTTGAAACTTTCCCTTTTTATTTAGACTAAAAGGGGTAAATGTTATGGGATAATTGTTCACACTGCCACTCCACTCTTCCAGTAAAGCCACCTTGAATTAAAGGACAGAGTCAGTGATTGGCTGACTGGAATTAGCCATAGAGATATTGGAGAACCGAGGTAGTTAGATAGAGAAGGACGGGAAAAGAGAAAGGAGGGGTTTGGGAGGTTTCTCAGGCTTTTTGGATTGGGAAAATANGGAGAGAAGGGTCATCTGATCGTCCCTCCACTGTTGCTTGGATTTAACAGGGTTTTAATCTCGTTTCTGACTCTTGAGTTTTTATTAATATAGAACAATTAAGGTAAATGCTTTATATAGCTTCACCTCATGTCCTTTTCTCTCTGTGTTTCCTAAAGTATGCAGATGAAAAGAGATCTCTCTACATCCAGCTCCTGTTGCCATGTCTTCTCCTCCATGGTGGACTCTAGCCTTCTGGAATCAGAAGCATTTTAACCCCTAACATGCTCTTTGCCTGGGTATATTGTGTCATAGCAACAGAGAAGTAACTGATACAAGTTGTCCTCTGACCTTCACACACACACATACATACACACACACTCATGCACGCACACACACACACATACACCCACGCACACACACATGCACACACATGCGCGCACACACACACACACACAAACACACACACACACACACACTGTGCTAAGTGTACCTACACCATCCCAGCAAAGAACAAACAAATAATAAATAAATGAAGCAAATGTTAAAATACGGAAGAAATAATGTGCAGTCATTGAGCCCAACTACATGGTTATCTACAGTATCTATATTCTCAGGGATCAAATAAGTTTATTCATTTCTCATAGGTTATTTATCATGAACTGCATAGATTATAATGGGAATAGACTTTTGGTGTTTTGTTTGATGACCTGGGCTCACTGTACACCAGGTTGGTCCTGAACTCATAGAGATCCACCTGCCTCTGCTTCCTGAGTGCCTGGGATTAAGGACATGTGACACCACACCTGGCATAGGAGTAGCTTTTTTATAATTATTCTTTGGTAAATTCTCACCTTCTAGAAAATATTACATGAATATTTCCATATAAAATTCATTTTCCCTGGTACTCGAGATTTATAGACTGATAATATCATTACCAAATAAAATAAATATTCACATGAGTAAATATTACATTAGTAGCTGCCTAACTGAGGATTGAGTAAGCCAATGTGTAAGGAAGGACCAAGAAGAGCTTAGTTTAAGCTTGTTCCTCAATACTGACTAGTGTTTTATGAAATTAACTGTGAGACACTGGTTTTCTGTAGGGGCCTGCAGAGCCAAATTGTTTACAAGTAAAGCTGGTCTGGGGAGGAAGCAACCAAGTTGTTGACAAAGGTCTGTGGGGGTCTGTGGAGGAAGCAAGGAGGGAGAAACCTAAGCTGTTTATGTCTGGGTGACCTTTAAACTGATTGGCCTGATGGGGCATCTACCCCGCCCCTCTCTCTAGCCTTGTGGTTTTAGGCTTTAAAAGGGGCTGACTTTAAAAAAAAGAAAAAAAAAAAGAGTTCTTGCTCGACTGGACTTCCTGTCACATCTGATTGTCTCCCCGGAAAGGGAGGCTGGGAATGGGCAGACAGTCCCAGGTCATCCCTCTTCGGGAGACCTAAGTTCTCAGTGGGGCAGACATCACAACAGTTTTCTTTAATATTTATAAGAAAGCTTTGTGGTAGATGTTTCTACAAGTAAAACACATAAACTAAATTAATTACTCTGGATTAATGATTTGCTAGAATATATTCATTCTGTAAGCAATGTCTATCATATTGATTCACCTGATGTGGCTTATTATTATTTATTGTTGTTGTTTAATTTCTTGTGATAAAAAGAGCTGAAGCTTTTTAAAAGTGTATTTATTTTGGACAATTTTACATTTTTATTATATTAGACAAGTGTATGAGCTTGTGAACAATAGCCATGTGTGTGCATTAAAGGAACCCATGGTGAAGCACCACTTGGTGGCCAAGAGTCTACACAGGCTCCTCAGAAAAGTCCTTCCAAGGTCACTGCCTTGGTCATGTGCTGGACCATCTCAGTTTTCGTCATATCATTACTGGACCTTCAATTGTCTTAATCCATCTCCGTGGCAGCAATGCTAGCTGTTTAGAACATGAAATGCTTTTTCCTCTAGAAGGAGGGGTCTGTGGCAGTGAAGCAGTTAATTCTATAGACCTGTCAAGACACTTGAATCTACAGCTTCTAAAAGAATAACAGATTTTACTACTTAATGATGTCCACCATTCTGCAAATGCCCCACCACAAAGTAATTCCCCACCCTAAAACACAAGCAGTATACTCTAAAGACATTACCTCAAAGTAAATGGTTAGAAAAATATTTTCCAATCAAAAGGAACTAAGAAGCAAGCTGGTGTAGCTATCCTAATATCTAACAAAATAGACTTCAAACTAAAATTAATCAAAAGAAATGGAGAAGGACATTTCATATTCATTACAGGAAAAATCCATCAAGATGAAGTCTCAATTCTGAACATTTATGCCCCAAATGCAAGCACACCCACATTTGTAAAAGAAACATTACTAAAGCTTAAATCACACATTGAACCCCACAAATTAATAGTGGAAGACTTCAGCACCCCCCCCCCTCACCAATGTACAGGTCGTCCAGACAGAAACTAAACAGAGAAATAATGGAACTAACAGACATTATGACTCAATTGGACTTAACAGATGTCTATAGAACATTTCACCCAAACACAAAAGAATATACCTTTTTCTTGCCACCTATGTAACCTTTTCCAAAATTGACCACATACTCGACCACAAAGCAAATCTCAACAGATACAAGAAAATTGAAATAGCACCATGTGTCCTGTCAGACCACCATGGACTAAGCTCTAGAAAAAAAAAAAGAAGCAGACTCTAAGAGGAGTAGATGGCAAGAAATAATCAAACTGAGGGCTGAAATCAATAAAATAGAAACAAAGAGAACAACACAAAGAATCAATGAAACAAAAGAGTTGGTTCTTTGAGAAAATCAACAAGATAGACAAACCTTTATCTAAACTAACCAAAAGGCAGAGAGAGAGAGAATATCCAAATTAACAAAATTAGAAATGGAAAAGGGGGACATAACAACAGACACCAAGGAAATCCGAAGAATCATTAGGTCATACTTCAAAAACCTGTACTCCACAAATTGGAAAATCTAAAATAATGGACAATTTTCTTGAAAGATACCACTTAACAAAAGTTAAATCAAGATCAGATAAATAATTTAAATTGACCCATAACCCCCAAAGAAATAGAAGCAGTCAATAAGTCTCCCAAAGAAAAAAAGCCCAGGGCCAGATGGTTTTAGTGCAGAATTCTCCCAGACCTTCAAAGAAGAGCTAATACCAATACTCCTCAAATTATTCCACAAAATAGAAACAGAAGGAACGTTACCAAATTCATTTTATGAGGCCATGTCACCCTGATACCCAAATGTCCAAGGCCAATGAGAAACCCTGTCTCCAAACACCTGAAATTGTCCTCTGACTTCCACATGAGTGCACACTAAACAGGCACCAACATACACACACACCAAGACATGTACACACAGAGGCATATGCACACTCCTTTCACTCACACATGCACACACACATGTGCACACACTCTCACTCACACACACAGTCACCCACACACAGAGGCATGAGTACACACACACTCACATTCACATGCACACTCACTCACATACACTCACACACACACAGGCACATGTATACACACAGTCACACCCATGTATACTCACACACACTCACACACATATGCACATACATACACACACACACACACCTTAGAACTTGCACAGCGCTGTCCCTTCTCTACCTTTTGATTACAGCAAGTCACATGATCAGGCTTTCATCTAGGAGAGTACAAAGCAGGTCCCTCCTCTTGTCAGGGGAACATGGTAATATATTACAGAGGAGTAGGGACCAAAGGAAGGATTCACTGCTGGCCCTTATTAAACAATAATGTTCTACTACATAAACTAAACCCAAATCTAGCTTCCCAAAGCTCCTCAGCCATCTGACAAAGTCCGCATCACTCAGTAAAATGTTGCTATGTACAATAAAGTCGGCTTGAATGTGCAGAATACTAAGCTAACCTCAGCATACACAGACATCATTAGGTCCATCACATCATCAATTCCAACTATTGGTCCTGCTTGACAATGTCAAACTAGTTTGCTTTCAGCATTCAGACATTGTAATACCGGAATATACTCAACACTTGTTCATGTTTTGTGACTGAGTCGGCAGGGAGTTGGGGTGGAGAGACCTGAGGCATTAATGGTATGTGTGCACAGGAAATGCTGTGTGCACAGGAGTGCCTATGTCAGACACTTCAGGAAGTGTTTGGGGACATAAATGCCAAAGCACAAAGTCATCTACATGTGGTTTTGTTTATTTATCTGGCATAAAAGTCTTTAGAGTCTTGGCACTGAGAAACTGACATGTATTATTGATTAATGTGCAGTATCCAAGCGTAGAGACGGAGGTCTGGCCCCAAGTCAGAAACTACAATTTAAAGTTGTGCAGTGGTTTAAAGTTGTGTGCTTGGTGTTCTTGCAGAGGGCCGGAGCTTGGTTCTCAGCATCCATGTCATGTGTTCACTCAACTACTTGTCACTCCAGCTCCAGGGGATCTGACATCCCCTTCTGGCCTCTCTGGGTATTCATACACACATGCACATACATAAATAAAAATAAAATATTTTCTAAGAAACTTTTTTATTTATTTTTGTATGTGTGTGGATGTGCATGAGTATAGGTGCACCATGTGTGTGGAGGAGCCTGCAGAAACTGGAGATGGAGTTGGACCCCCTGGAGCTGGCATGCGGGTGCAGGGAATTGAACCAGGGTTTTCTGCAAAAGTAGGAAGTGCTCCTAACCACTGAGTCATCTCTATAGGCCCCAAAAGAAAAATCTTTAAACAAACAAACAAACAAATAAATAAATAAATAATTGTTTCTGTGAAAAGGCCGGTGCTCTTAGTAAACAGTTAATTTCTAATAATTACTTGACAATCATTTTCACAGAAGTGGCTTTTTCCTTGATTTAAAGAAATCATTGGTTTTGTGCAGAAGGCATCTCCCATCTGATGATGCTTCCACTGCTCATATTTGTGGGTCCTACAAATATTCTAAAGCAGCACAGAAGCATTTTTCTGGGGAATTTAATCAGAAAGTAATTTTTTTAAAACATGATCAGCCAGTTAAAAATTGGGGCCATAAGCATTTGGCCAAAAAAAAAAAAAATGCACCTGCCATTCTGAGAAATAATAGATTATTTCTGTTTTGAGCCCTGAACAGTAGCTGGGATTGCTGAAGGGCTAAAATAACTATACCAGCTCTTTGTATTCCCGTTGTTTCAGCTCTTTTGAACATTATATCCAAATTTGCTTTTTGGCAGCATTTGTTATGCAGTAATTAGATGCTACTGTGTAGCAGGCATGAGTCCCGGGGAATTTTTTTTTTGTTTAGTATTTTAAATGCCATCCTCAAAAAGGCCTTGAGAAGACTGAACCAATCAATAGCTACAACCAAACATATTACTATGTACTTGGGACATGAAAATTATTTTATTAAAATTTAATTATTTATATGGAGCAGAATGCAGTCACAGGTAGCTCATGAGATTTTCATAGAGATCAATATATGACAAAATACTAAATCTGATTTTGTTGGATTCATAAAGCACTTGGTGTCAGAGCTGAGCTAAATGTGTTTTTCATTTGGTTATCACTATGAAAAGGAGAAAGAAAATCTATTTTATAGTAGAGAGTGAGAAAGGTTTTCGTTTTTAAGCTTTAGGGACTTAATCCTGTTTGGTCAGGGTAGAAAACACAGGCTTCGCCACTGCCGTGTGGGCTGTGATAGTGCTTTGAAGTTCATGAAAAGATGCACGGGAAAACTGTTTCCTGTTCCAGACTGTGGCAAGTCCTTGCTCTACGTCTGTTTTCTGTCCTGGTAAACCACCAACAGCCCAACACCAGCATTTCTTCCCACACAACCTCCTCTTCCATCTCTCCCTTTCTCTCTGCCACAGACACTGCCTTGTGTGGCTAAGGGATGCTGGCATTCACCATCCTGAAGGTGTGTGGAAGGAAGTGAGGTCCTAGAGGAAGAGGGCTAGCGGACTGAACCGGTGTTCTGGTTTGTTTATAAAATGTGTTTGACCATTTCGTCCCTATCTTATAGTACTGTTTTTGGAAGGTTGTGGGGCCTTTGGGAGATGTTGCTTAACTAGCGAAAGTGGATCTGGGGGTGGGTGTGGGTGTGGGGGTGGAGCTTGAGGTTTCTACCCTGACCCCACTACCTCTCCTGTCTGTTTCCTGGTCTAGAGAGATGTGAACAAGTAGACTCATGTTCCTGTCACTGCAACTTCTGGCTACTCTTGTCACTATGTCCTGGCTACCATAATGGACTGTAACCATAAACTCTGAGCCAAATAAATTCTTATTCCTTCAGAAGCTTGGTGTAAGGTTTTGGGTCACAGCTCCATGAACAGTTTCTTGACCATCTCTCTAGACCCATATTTTAAGTCCTGTCAACAGTACTTAAACCTTTATATAGTTGGGTATTTTCACCAAGCATAAAAACGAAGAGACTTTGATATGTTGCCATTAAAGAGAGGAAAATTATTCCAGAAATCAACACTATTATTTACAAAAGCATCTAGGAAATCATAGCTTATTAAATTAGAAGATCTACTGCAGTGCCTCTGAAATTGATTTCCTCTCCTTTTCCTTCAACCCTCTATACTCAGGACATTGTGAACCAGTCCTGCCCAGGTCCTGAAATGGTGCTGATCCCAGATACAGTCATGTTCACTTAGCAGCGACCATGAGCAAAGAGTCCCCATCTTCTCAGATCAGCTGGGGCCCTTATAAAAATGAAATGGACACATCACAGTTTGTTGTTGTTTCTGTATGGAATGTCTTTCTCATTAATAAACTTCTGTATGTGCCTCAGAAGCAGACCATGACCCGAGACTCAGTCCAGGCCTGTGATGAATGGGAATTGAGGTATCAGTGACAGTACAGAGCTGTGCGGGAATCCCCCTGAAGAAGAGGCAGTGATTTAAAAGTATGGGATGTAAACTCACTGAGCCAAAGGGGCCCTTCCATCTGGCTGAGGTTTTGAAGCACATTTAAAGTATTTCCTGGTTGAAAAGGAAGTCATTGTTCTAAAATGACTTAAGCATATGTATTACGTTATTAAATATTGAGAGATGATTTATGGCCACAGTTAGTGACAGGTTATGCCTTATGGGTGTGTGTATGATGTGTCTACCTGTTGATAATGGCAATCAATGAAAGCATACTTGTGTTTCCCAGGGATTTCTCAGCCATCAGGGTGTGCCTGAAACAGCAATTTGGACCTCATCATCACCCTACAGTGTGAATCTCTGCCAACCTCCTGGCCCTTTCTCTAACACAGATCCTAATGTCTGCATAGCAAAGAACCCTACCCACTAAGCCATCTCCCCAGGAAGTTTTCAGGTACATGCTGACCTATACATGCTAGGAATAGCATTTGATCCCTAGTGTGGGGAACCAGGACAGAAGGGCAATTGAGCTTGCTGGTCACCTGTCAAACTCCTTGTTCAGTGAGAGGCCATGATCAGTAAACAGAGGGTGATAAAGGCATGATGCCTGGCCTGAAATCCTCCAGTGGCCTCTGCATTAGCACACTGAAGCAGATACCACATACACACATAAATAAATAATAAGCTTAAGAGCAACTCAAATTTTAACAACTTATTCCTTATTGTTTTATATTCAGATTTTATTTCAATCAGGAAAGCCTTTTGGTAGTTAGTTTATTTAAATTCAGATCTAGGCTAAGTCCACACAAGGCACTTGTTGTCCTGGCCTAGATCACCGTTAACCTGTAATAGTTAGCTCTCCCTCTTCCTCACCTGTTGTTAAATAAACCCACTCACTTGCCCTGTGAAAGCATTCACACCCAGCAGATGGATTCCTCCATTAGGTTAAGAGACGAGATTCCTCTTCCCACAGTGTGGCAGTGGCCATACTTTGCTTAACAACTGTCAAGTTAGCTGTTGTGTTTTTCCTTAAAAGTATTATACATATAATATTATCTTATGAATTTTAAAGGGATATCCCAATTAGAATCATATGTAAAATAGAATATTGGCTGGCATGAAATCTTCCTGCTAAAATGGCAGACTAGGAGGAGAAGGACTCTTGGGAGGCGGTTTATGAGCCTCTGCTCTGGGAGGACTTCTGCAAAGCTGCAGCTAGTATGGAGATCCAGTTACCGGAGAAGCATCGATCCCTGCACTGCACTTCGGGCTGAGGGAGTTAAGAGCAGTCTCCCTGTGCAAAGGAAAGGAAGAGCCACTCCAGACACAGCTGGAGCTTCACAGTCCTTCCCCAGGCTCCTCAGGTTGGAGCGAATAACAGATCCCTTAGCATAGGGGAGCCCCAGGTTTGTAGAATCTGCAACTCTCCCAGAAGAAGCAGGGGGCCCCAGGAACAGAAAACTAATTTATGCCAAGTTATTGTTTTAAAACATGGGCTCATGTTAAATCAAGGTTTAAAAAAAAATATCCCATCCCATTTGAGAGCTTCATTTGTTGTCTTGGGAAAAATTCACTTCTTTCTCAGAGACCCTCTGGCCAAGAGATTTTGTAAATCTTTCCTTCCTGGAGATTGTGTAATAAAAATGACAGGTGTGGTTTTTGTCATGCCATATTGTGTCTTTCCCCCAGATTCATGCTTATATTAAAATCCCAGATGGGTTCTTTATTTTATGCATGCTTTTCTTGTTACACTCTTGAGGGTAACTCAGCATTGACTTCTAGATTTTATTCCAATAAAGGATGATCAAAGTCTGTACAGATTTTGCCAAACACTTTAGGCAATTTTTTTTCTTTACATAGTTGGAGTTTTGCATTTAGCCTTCACATAGTGATCTATTTGTCTTTTCTTTTGCAGGCTTTAATACATCTATTCATTTAATAAACAGTGCCAAGCATGCTAAGTAATAAGGTTATGTGAAAACAAGACATAGGTCCTATGCTTCAGATGGGAACAAAAGGGACCCTCTCAGTGGATGAGAACTGGCATGGAGGCAGACATAGGGTGAGGGGAGCATCAAGAAGAACCGACTATTTCATTGTTCTTAAGACCTTCATCTCCAACTCATCGATCTCCTGAGAATGCTATGAATGAAGACAGAGAAACAAATATGTTTTCATTTACNAGTTCTTGGCTGCCACACATATCTTGTCATGAGCAATTGCATTTTAGAATTCAGCTTTTTGTTTTGCCAGTAAGCTCAATCCTAGAGGAATAGAATCAGCATTTCATTCAGCCATACACAGGAGTGTCTATCCATCAAGGTTGCATTGACTGTCATCATGGCTTGGCGAGGCAGTCATTTCTCCAGAGTCTTAGACCAATGGAGCAAAGACCACGCTCAATAGATTTAGGAGGAAGCAAACCAAAGCATGACCTTGGGCTCCTCTCTGGCAATCCAATGGCTCCTACTGAACTAACTGCAGAGCAATGAGCAGTAAGCATGAGTATAGATGCAATTACCAAACTTTAATTCTCCGTTTAGGAATAACCACAGCACACTCAACATAGCATAGTAAGGCTAGAGAGGTGAGTGTGTGGAGAAAAACAGTGTCACTTAAATAGTCTAGAAAATATTTTTCCTTCCTGATTCACTCAAAAACTGTGTGGGCAGCAGATTGTGCCTCTGGGCATCGTTCATCCGTGCAAGGTGAGATTCTCAAGTTCTTTATTTCCTTTTTCTAGTTTCATATGTACATGTTATTGTATGTACATGTGTGTATGCACATTTTTGCACGTGTGTGGGCACACATGTATAGGAGTATGTTTGCATATGTGTGTGCATGCATGCAAAGGCACAAGGTCAATATTGGGAACCTCCCTTGATCACTATTCCACTGCATTCATTTCTCAGAGAAACCCAGAACTTGTCTCAACAGCCAGCTTGCTTTGGGAATCTCCTCTTTGCCTTCCGAGGTTGGGGCTACAGGGAGATCCCCACATCCACCTGGCATCTTTGTGGGTTTTGGAGATTTGAACTCTAGTCCTCAAGCTTGTGAGGCAAGTGCTTTGACCATGGAGCCATCTCCCCAGCATCAGCGCTTTGTTTAAGTAGGAATTATATCTGAGTAACCACGCCACACGTAAGTGTGAGATGAGAAGGAAGTCTAGGGACCCTCTGGCTTAATGTAGACTGTGGCAGCGACACCTAACGCTCAGGTGTTCTCGTCTCTAAAGCAGCTTTTACAGCACTGGTTTTCTGTGCATGGTGCCATCTTGCTTTTCCCCCAAAGCTTCTGGGGTGGGGATACAACCTTTTTTCTGTTTTATTTATAGAAATTTCTCTCACCAGCAATTATAAAGGCCTATGGGCCGGGCGGTGGTGGCGCACGCCTTTAATCCCAGCACTCGGGAGGCAGAGGCAGGCGGATTTCTGTGAGTTCGAGGCCAGCCTGGGCTACCAAGTGAGTTCCAGGAAAGGCGCCAAAGCTACACAGAGAAACCCTGTCTCGAAAAACCAAAAAAAAAAAAAAGGCCTATGGATTTTCGAGGCCAAGAACTAAAATTCTACTTTTTGTCATAGTGAGAATTACAATTACGGGGCTCAATACATAGACTTTAGATGAAGGAAAGTATAAAATAATAATAATAATAATAGGACACAGGGAGTGTACATATTTGTGCAAAACAATGCAAATGATGGTTTTGGAACTCTCAGAAGCTGGCATTTCCACAGTATCTTAAAATGCAATGCAGTGAGTTAGAACCTGAGACTGTGAGCAGGGATCTGGGGTCTGGTTCTCACTCCAGCACGTTAGTGACGTGGGCTTGGGAAATCCAATTTTCTCCCAGAGCGTCACTGTCCATAGTAAAACAAAGGTAGTATTCATGTTTTCTGGGGTGACTTTCTCATTCTGAAGCCCATTACTGGAATTAAGAAAGGGCGAGTGTAGGGGGACTCCGTCAATCAATCAATAAAAAATGAGCATCATGTTTATTCTGTGGTCCCCAACCAGACATGGCTCTAGTGAGATGAGATTTTTTTTATGATCTTCATTATTTTAAATAAATTCATGTTTTCCACAAGTTTGTCTTTTTACTGTAGACAGCATTGCTTAAGTTTAACATGTTGGGGAGCCCTCTAGTGGACAAATGAGTTCATTGTGCTGCCCGGTGACTAAGAACTCAGACCACTATACTTCATGCACTTAAGTGCTGGTTCGACAGAAATCTTGAAATATAAAATTGGCATCCATAATAATATCTGTTGTTTGTGTATGTGTGGGGACCAGAGATTGACACTGGGTATTGTCCTCTATTGCGCTCCACCTATTCCTTGACTGGGTCTCTCACTGTGCATGGATTGCGTCAGTCCAGCTAGATTAGCTAGCCAGTGAATTTCTGAGATCCTCCTGTCCCTGTCCCTCAATACTGGGATTACAAACCGACCTCCACATCTGGCTTCCATGTGGGTGTGGAGAATCTGAATTCAGGTCCCCATGTTTGCCCGGGAAAGCACTCTTCCAACCGAGTAATCGCCCCAACCCCGATGGTGGCTACTGATCATCACTCTTGGAACAATTTGAATTGGGAGGCACAAAACACGAAAGATACTTTACTGTGTTCACTAAGCACGCAGACTGCATTTGACAAGGTCCGGGGTTTAGAATCCCTTCCTGCTTTCTGTGTATGTTCCCAGTACGTGTCCCAGGACAAGGGCAGTACCTGTATGGCAGAGAAGGGGAACACTGACTCCAGCAGAGGTACACTTTCCTCAGAGTGAGCAGGTATGAGTGCAGAAAGAGTACAACTGGGGATCGGTCACCAGTTATGTGGGGCATGCCATCACGCTCAAATGTTTCCACGGGCTTGCTGCGGGCGTGGCAATCAATAAAGACATTTCTCTACAGACTGAACATTAGCCTCGAGTGAACAGATATTGAAGGCACGTGAGGGCGGCATTCAGGTTATGTCTTCAAGCCAATTTAACAGTATTAACAAGTCAATTTTATTTTTAAAAGGCAACAAAAACATCTTAGTTAAGCAACAATGCTAACTTTTGGAAACAAAAATCTCACCAACCATTGATTGCAATTTTAACACATCAATGCACTACTCCATCAAATACGTCACACTGGTGTGCATACAAAACATGTTATGGAGTGAACAGGGAACTGGAAAAGGATGTTGGCAACTCGAATCCCTTAGGGTGACTAGTTAGTTTGATTAATACTTTATAGGGCAGCATTGAAACAGTAAGTTTTTTTTTTAAGATTTATTTTTGTCTATATGTGTGTATGTATATGCTGCATGGGTGCAGAGGTGGAAGGAAAGCCTCAGGTGCTGTAAAGATAGAGTTATAGGTGATTGCAAGCTGCCCAACGGGACATGGGAACTGAACTCAGGTCCTCTTAGAGAGCAGCAAGTGTTCTTAACCACTGAGCCATCACCTAATTCCCTGATGTAGTAAGTTTCTGTAACTCCTCAAATTAAATTAGGACACCTCTTATAGCAAAAGTGTCATGGAAAGTTCTACAACTGTTTTAATGGATTTTTATTTTTAATTTTAATTTTACTTCTAATTGACATGTAGTTGGGCATACTTATGGGTTACATGTGACATTTTAACATGTATTTATGCTGTACAACAATTAATTTAGGTTAGTTGGCATACCTCATCATCTCAAATATTTATCATTTCTTTGTTTTGAGAATATTCAAAATTTGCTCTGCTAGCTATGAGCTATTTTAATCCCAGCAATCAGGAAGCAGAGGCAGGGGGTTTCTGCTAATTTGAGAGCAAACTGGTCTACAAAGCAAGTTTCAGGCCAACCAAGGCTATATAACGAGACCCTGTCTCAAACAAAATAAACATATTTTTAAAAAGAGTAATTATTTCTCCTATCCAGATGCACCCTGAGCCCATTAGCTACCATCTATCCATTACTAGTATCTTTCCCAGCATCTAGTAACTGGGAACTACTTTTTACTCTTTACTAGGAAATCAAGTTTTGGGGCTGAGGATGTAGTTCTGTGGTAGAGTCCTCGCAGGTGCAAGGTCTAAAGCACTGAGTTCAATCTGCACCTGAACCATACTTTTCAAAAGCTTGCCATGAAAGTGAGAACATGCACAGTTGTGTCACTGTATCTTCTGACTTACCATGATGTCCTCTAGGCTCATCTATGCTGCCATAAATGGTGTGATTCATCGTTTAGAATTTTTTGCTCTTTTAATTGTGTGTGTATGCATATGTGTGCTGTGTGTGTGTGCATGTGTGTGTACATGTGTGCATGAGGTGTGTGTGTGTGTGTGTGTGTGTGTGTGTGTGTGTGTGTGTGTGTGGGGGTTCTGCATGTACCCTTTGGAGGCCAAAAGAAGTCATTGGATCTGTTGGAGCTGCAGCTACAGGCAGGAATGCCTGATGTGGTGCTGGAAACTGAGTCTGGGTCCTCTGGAAGAGCAATACATGCTCTGAACTACTAAGCCATGCTCCATGCTCCAGCTCCATGATTCGTGATTTATTCTTTTTATGGCTAAATAGCCACCTCTCTGTCTCCTATCTCTCTTAGCTATTCATCTGTCTCTGAATACTTACTGTTCAGTTGTGTATATGTACCACATGTTCTTTGTATTTATCAGTTGATGGATTCTTGGATTGTTTCCACACCTTGGCGTTTGTGGGTAGGGCTGCAATAATTATGGGAGTGCGGATGTCTCTTAGACATGCTGATTTCAGTTTTCTTGGCAATATACCTTATAGTGGAATTGTTGGATCATATGGTCACTCTATTTTTGGTTCTCTGAGAAGCTTCCATATTGTCTCCATAATGGTTATAGTAATTTAGATTCTCATCAACAGAGTGGATGAGAGATTCCCCTCTCTTTTCATCCGTGACAATATTTGCCATTTTTTAAATGATAACCACGTAACTGGGTTGATTTATAATTTCTTGACTACTGATGGTCAGCTTTCTTTCTTTCTTTCTCCTGGGGATTGAACACAGGGCCTGACTCTTTTCATATACTCACTACTCATTTGTGTATCTTTGAGAATTATATAATTACATCATTTGGCCATTTAAAAATTAGTTGCTTTTTGCTGCGCGCACACACATGTACGCACACATATGCACGGGAAAGAGGCTGTCGTGGTGTCTCATGCCACTTACAACCTCAGCTTTCGTCCACCCTGCCTTATAGCAGGGTGCTTTTTTCCCACCTGTCTTCCAGTTCACTAATCTTTTCTCCTGTTTCTGATAGGCTGTTAAACCTGTCAATCAGCCCCATAATTTCAGTTATTGTAGTTTCTATACTTGACTTTTTTGCTTGGTTCTTTATAAATTCCAATTTTCTTCTTTCTTAAAAAACTGTAATTATAATTGCTTTAAATACTAATTTTATAATTATCTCAATTACATTGTTGCTTACTAATCACCAAGTACAGTTGAAATATGTTTTTATATGACTGTCTAGAAAGAGCCTATTTTAAGAAAGCTTCTCTTTTAAACAGAGCCAGCTTGAAAACTTCCCTTGTTTAGAATCCTGTGTATGAATTTGCACGGAAGTAGAACTTGTTATTTATATAAATAATGAACATAATTAACTTACATTTAGTATAGAATTATTTCATATCATATCAAAATGAAGTATTAACCATGTGACTTTTAAAAATATTTTAAAACAAGCTTTGCAATATGTTAATCAGTCAACTTCTGGATTATTTGTTGAATTGGTGGTATTGACCAGATCAGTTGCATCAGAGGAGTTGCATCAGAGTTACTGATCTTAATCAGTAGAAGTAAAATGGATTTCTTTAGGAAATTTAAGAAAGGTAAAATTGGCTGACACTACCTCACACAGAAGTAATTTAAATCAGAATTTAGCAGAATAGTAGGGGAAAATGAAAATACATCAAGTTCACTATATGCCAGCTAATTTCAAAAAGATTTATAGACTTCCTGGTTCAGCTTTCGTGACAGGCTATGAATGACTGCCTTACATACTATTACAGTAGTCTTGGAGGCCAGTGGAACTTTGGATCCCACTCCTGTTTCTCTGGTAATACTAGAAAGAAACAGAATACATCAGACTCTGGGTGGAGACATCACAATCTGACCTGCTCCAAAGATCAGATTGTTTCATTCTGTTGTCTCCTCCCACAGGAGTTAATCCAGTTGAATTTATCATCAGCCTTCTGGCCAGAAGACACACCTCAGGGAGCCTGTGAATGAGAAGGGAGGAATAATTATCCCCTAACAAGAGAATGTGTTTATTTTCCCCAGTCCTTGCCCCTGCTGCTTGTAGAGCCACTGCCCTGCAGTCCTGCAACATCTGTTTGCTCTTCTTCCTTTCCAGTTCTTTCCTAACCACACTTTTAACACTTGGTTTCTGCACTCTTGCTCGGCCGGCTCTCCACCTCCTGCTTTTCACCATCTGACTGCTCACAAAAGGACGTAGCTTCCTCTCCTCAAGATTTATTGCTTGTCTATCATGATGTTTCTCTCTGTGTCTCCCTCCCTCCCACCCTTCTCTGTTTTCCTTTGTTTCTGAGACAGGGTCTCACTATGTAGCCCTGGCTGGCCTTGAACTCACAGAAATCTACCTGTCTCTGCCTCCAGAGTGCTGGGATTGAAGGCGTGTACCACCACACTCAATGTTCTTTTTATTTTTAAATGCTAAGAAAAATATCTTTGAGCTTCTTTCTGAATCAGATTTAAATTCATTCCTTGAAGGAGACTAAGACTGCAAAGAGGGGACCTTAATTTCCCTGGTAACAGGACACGTGCACATGAGGCACAGAGAGTGGCCAAAAATCAGTCAGTGGCGGAAACAAGACCCTGAGCTCAGCAGTCCAGCTCCAGAGTCAGCAGCAACAAGGAAAATATTTTCCCAATTTTGGATCAAGGGAGTGATGGGAACCAAGAAAATCCGTGGAACTGGATCAGATAAGGCTCAAAGTTCGAGCTAGAAATGAAAGCTTACTCTTTTCAGTAGCCCCAGCAATGACTCACACCAACAACAATAAAGCCCAAATGGGGGAGGGGTGATGTAAATGAAATCAGTGCTGAAGAAGCAGTGATAGAGAAGAAAACAGTCCCTGAGAGGGACTATGCAGGCCTTTGGGAAAGTGTGGAGCCTACTCAGCCCGGCACACAGAGCTGCATGGGGGTCCAAGGCAGCTAAATAGTTCAACTAAAATGTGCTGCCATGCTCCAAGGTCCATAGCTCTTATTTAATCTTAATAGTCCAGTCATCAGGAATCTGTAAATTCGAGAGTAAAACCCAACAGCGTCTCTTCTTTTTCTAGGTGCCAGCATGTGCGTCTTCAGAGTTGGCTGCCGGAGCTTGTTCTAAAGGTGCCCTGGGCAGGCTGGCTTATGTGGGTGAGGAACAGCTCTTGGACAGCTCTGTCTGCAGTGCTCTGTGCTCTTGCTTACAAACAACAGTATATGATGACGACACAAACACACACACACTCACACACACACACTCACACACATCCCTTTTGTATTGGATTACTATTTCTAACGTCTTATTAACAAGAGAATGGCATAAAAATGTACCTAACTATGTAACTATACTTAGAAAAAGAATTACACATTTCAATTTTTTAATTGATCACCAATGACGAGGAGGGAAATAGAGCGGGTGAAAGAGACAAAACATTTCCCCTCCCGAATGTTCCTTTTTCTTATAAATTTAGCTTTGAAAAATGGATATTTTACACTCATCTTTTTTATCATTTTTTTTTTTTATAAAAACTTTTTAGGCTGGGCGGTGGTGGCACACGCCTTTAATCCCAGCACTCGGGAGGCAGAGGCAGGCGGATCTCTGTGAGTTTGAGGCCAGCCTGGGCTACCGAGTGAGTTCCAGGAAAGGCGCCGCCAAAGCTACACAGAGAAACCCTGTCTCGAAAAACAAAAAAACAAACAAACAAAAAAAAGCTTTTTAAAACTCCAGATATTTGCTTCTATTACTTTAAATTATGTGTGGTGTGTGTGCGTCTGCATCTGGGTGCGTGGACTTCAGTGCAGGTGTTTGGGGAGACCGAAAGCCTTGGGTTCCCTGGAGCTGGAGTCACAGAGAGCTGTGACACTCCTGAAATGAGTGCTGGGAACTGGACTTGGATCCTCTGGAAGAACAGCAGCTCTTAGCTGCAGAGCCATATCTCCAGTCCCTTTCAAAGCATTTTTAGAAGTCCTAGGAACAATGACTGACTCAATAGTTATTACTCAGACATCTGAGTCCAGGGAAAAGAGGATGAAAACCTCGTCATACCTGCAAACGAGGTCACTACTGAGGATTCTAAGTGCCAAGTCCCAGCGTGTGGATGTTCACATCTGTTGCATTGAACACTGTGAACACCAGCGCATGGTAGCTAAGCAGCAATGGATGGAAACAGTGTCAATATGGTCTCATCTGTGAGTTCAAAATGATTCTAAGAAACAGACCAAAACCTCATTGATCGCCTTTGAGGGATGTGAAACTACTTTGGAAGTTGACAAATAAATGGGAAATCAATCATTGATCTCATTTTTCTAATACAAATTATAACTCAGTCGTCAGTTATTAGAGAGGCAAATTTCCTTTACAGGAACACCTCAGCCAACATAGGAAGAAGAGATGAGATGGTTAGAATGCCATCATTTCTAAACACTGAGGAATTCAAGTGTCTGGGCANTGATTATTGATGGCCCATAACTTCACAAAAGAGACACCAGCTAGCTAGCTTCAGCTGTGTGGAATCACTAAGAAGCAGCTGTGACCCCCAGCTTCATGGTCGTCTACATGGGAAGATTCAAATTTCAGTCCCCGTGCCCCAGCCCCCTTAGATTTTTGTCACTGTTCTCTGTCTTGTGTGCATCCAAGTCAGCAAAGGACACACAGTTTTTAAAAACACCGAACTCCAAACCCTAACCTTGAGCCTATAATTCAAGAGGTATTCAATGAGGACTTGGTTTTATAAAAACCCAAATACCTATGATGCATCATCAGGAATGGGAGCCATTAACTTCCCTGTCATTGTCCCCAAAGCCTTATTATGAGTGCCCTGTGTGGAGTTACAGCCAGGCAAATCCTTGGGATATTTTGGAGAAATCCATCAAGAGGTTGAGATCCTCAGTCACTCCTTCGCCTTAGTGCTGGCACCTTCAATTTCACCATCCAATAAGAAGCATTTAGCTTTTTATTGTCAAAAATAACTAACTAAAAATGGGAAGGGAAAATGCATGGCCAATGTGATACCATTTCTCATTCTCTCCCTGTAGCCTCACCACTAACTGATCACCGTCTTCTTTTCCACTGAGATCAAATGTGACCTCAGAATCCTTCTCACTCCAGTGCTCCAGGCTCTCGGTACCAGTTAATTATTGTTGACACACAAATCAAAAGCAATTTGTCATCCTCAGCCCTGGCACTGCCATTACCCCTGTGTACTTCAAGTAGGCAGAAAAATATGATGTGTTTGCATCTGCTGCTTACCACACACCAGAAGTCTGCAGGTGGGGAGGTGACGGTAAAGTGAGAGAGATTACGAGCCTTCCTGCCTTGGAGGCTGATGGTAGAGGCATTCATTTAACAAGCATTTCATGTGTATGTGTGTTCC
>LZPO01108364.1:0-10521 GCA_001675575.1 Neotoma lepida | reverse complement strand
CCTCCTCTGAAAATGTAAGGCCTCCCATGGGGAGTCAGCAGAGCCTGGTACATTCAGCTGAGGCAGGACTAAGCCCCTCCCCCTGCATCAAGGCTGTGCAAGGTGTCCCATCATAGGTAATAGGGTCCAAAAAGCCAGCTCCTGCACCAGGGATGGATCCTGATCCTACTGCCAGGGGGCCCCTTAAGCAGATGAAGCTACACAACTGTCTCACTTACGCAGAGGGCCTAGTTCAGTCCCATGGAGGACTCCACGGTTGTTGGTCTGAAGTTCATGAGTTCCCACTAACTTGGTTCGGTTGTCTCTGTAGGTTTCCCCATCATGATCTTGATGCCCCTTGCTCATAGAATCCCTCTTCCCTCTCTTCAACTGGACTTCTGGAGCTCGGCCCAAGTGCTTAGCTGTGGATCTCTGCATCTGCTTCCATCAGTTACTGGAGTAAGGCTCTATGATGACAGTTAGGGTATTCACTGATCTGATTACTGAGGTAAACCAGCTCAGGCACCTTCTCCACTATTGCTAGCAGTCTTAGCTGGGGTCATCCTTGTGGATTCCTGGGAACTTCCCTAGCACCCGGTTTCTCCCTATCCTCATGTCTCCCTCTATCAAGATATCTCTTTCATTGCTNTCGACTCCATCCCTGTTCCAGCATGACCATCCCATTCCCTTATGTTCTCATCCCCATCCCCTACCCTCTATTGCCCCTCCTCACCCTCAGTTTACTCATGGAGATCTCATCTATTTCCCCTTCCCAGGGCGATCCATGTATCCCTCTTAGGGTCCTCCTCAGCCTACAGAATGGGAAAANATCTTCACCAACCCCACATCTGACAGAGGGTCGATCTCCAAAATATATAAGGAACTCAGGAAACTAGACATCAAAATACAAAAACAATCCAATTAAAAAACAGGCTACAGAGAATTCTCAACAGAATATCTCAAATGGCCAAAAGACATTTAAGAAATTGCTCAACATCCTTAGTCATCAGGGAAATGCAAATTGAAATGACTCTGAGATGCCATCTTAGACTTGTCAGAATGGCTAAGATCAAAAACACTGATGACAGCTTATGTTGGAGAGGANGTNGANNANGGGAANANTCCTCCACTGTTGGTGGGAGTGCAAACTTGTACAGCCACTTTGGAAATCCCTCTTCTTTTTCATTCAGGGTTTCTCACTGTACCTGGCTCTCATGATTCAGCTGACTAGCTGACCAGTGAACCCAGAGAATCTCTTGTCTCTGTTTCTCCAGCACAGGATTTACAGGCATGTCCACCATGCCCAACCTTTCCACATGGGTTCTGAAGATTGAACTTGGATCTTCATGCTTGCACAGAAGGCATTTTACCCACGTACTCCCCAGCCCCTCAACAAACAGATCTAGAATGTCCTAGGGGGCCCAGACAGTGGCCCAGACAGAGTGGGTAAGGACAATCCCTAGCTTCATGAGGCTCTCTGTTCCATACTTCTTGGAGGAGTCTCTATAATGGATCAGCATAGTATCCTAGTCAGGGTTTCTATTGCTGTAATGAAACACCATGACCAAAAAGCAAGTTGGGGAGGAAAGGGTTTATTTGGCTTACATTTCCTCATCACTGTTCATCACTGAAGGAAGTCAGCACAGAAATTGAAGCAGGACAGGAAGCTGGAGACAGGAGCTGATGCAGAGGCCATGGAGGGGTGCTGCTTACTTGCTAGCTGATCATGGCTTTACTGTTTTCCAAGGAACCTTCTTCCCTTCTTAAGAGCAAGCAGTAGCCTGTGCTGTAAGCTCAGAAGCCAACCATCATCCTCAGTAGCATGTTGTTTTGTGGCAACAATCTTTCCTCACTAATATATTCTCACATCATTTGTGCATTGATTCTTCAACTGAGCTTGTTAATTTGCACAATTTGGTTGTTATTCTCCTGTTTGTTACATCTCCAATTCCACTAACAAGGATCAATGATCTCAGCATTGTTCACTGAGCTGGGAAATCAGAGCTGACAATAGCAGTGTGAATACCATGGCTCAGAATGATAGGACAAACCCGAGATCAGCGCCGGGGTCAAGTGAGTCTGGATGGACAAGGGAAAAAANTGAACAGCAATTTTTCCCTCATCTTCTGTCAGGTCCCTGGTATGTGAACATTTCTCTAGAAGTAGAATCAAGCTTTTGACATTCTCATGACATTTTAAAGAAAAATACAAAGACTTAAAGTATATAGGTGGGGTTTTTTTGTAAAAAGTGTATGCATGCATGTATGTGCATGTGTGTGTATGTACACAGATGTGAGAGTACATGTATATGTTAATGCATATATAGGCCAGGGGTCAGCTTAGGATGTTGTTCCTTGGGAGCTGTCCACATTATTTTATTGAGCCAGCTCTCACTGGAACCGCAGCCTTAAGCACTTGGCTAGGCTGGGTGGCTAGTGAGCTCCAGGGATCTTTCTGTCTTCCACCATTGCAGTGCCAGGATTACAAATGTGCCCAACCTTTTACATGGTTGCTGGCAATCAAATTTAGGTCCATGTGTTTACATGAAGCTGTCTACCCATCCCCTGGTGAATCAGTACTTTCTGAAACGAAGTTCATCATCAGGAGACAAGCTGAAGCTCACACTCCCCATTCAGAGCTTCGTAAGCACAGAGGCGCAGGGACAGTCAGGCTACAGTCTTGACGAATGCTTTTGAGGAAGCCTAGAATAAGTTACAGGTTAAGGTCCTGTGTCGGGAAGTTGTTGAATGTTGCATCATATTAGAAGTATGCTACGTGGAAATGCTATCCTGTGCTCACTGGTGAGTTCCCACAGCTGTGTAAAACCATGCACATTGAAAAGGTCATCTTCATCTACAGAGAGAATTCAAGGGAAACCTAGGGTACATCTGAAACTCCATCTGAAAAACAAACAAATTTCTTTTAAAAAATTATAAGAATAAGTAGGCCATGTGGGAAGAGTGCTGAAGAGGGGAATAGCAAAAAAGAGGTGATATAAGGGAAAAATGGTAAAAATGGGGGAAGGGCTTTAACTGGGGAGAGAGCAAGGAAGTTAATACAAAAGGAGAGGAAAGAGAAGTATAAATAACACTAGGATGATGAAAAAGCCCATAAGAAATCATACTATTTTATATTTATCTGTAATTATATATAATGCAAATAAGTACATGAACAAATATCTACATATATAGTTTAAATTAAGTTATGCAATGTAGGTGGTAACATTCTCCCCCCCAAGAGCCATAGACTATCTAACAAAAACAGTACTAGGCATGAAAAAACCTTTCAAGTTGTTGGTCAGGAGAGTTCAGACACTCCCAAAACAGTAGAGGCTATTACTGTTGCCCTTGGTTGCCTCCCAGAGCTTGAAGGCAAGACCCTATTGCTGAAGACAACATGCACTTTGGACATAGAACTTCAAGGAATAGAGCTGCATCTAACCCAAAAGGCTTCTCCTTAAGGACTAGCTTTAATAGTACAGGAAGGTGCTATGCAAGCAGCCAGAGGAGAGAAGCAATGAATAGTCCTACTCAGCTGTGATGCCTATGAGTCACAACAGTGACCAGCAGGGCAAGATAAAGGTGCAATAGTGGCACTCATAACTTGGTGGTAACCAACAGCTGTCTCATTGGACTAAAGGCCCATTAAACAGGAGGGGAATCACGCTTGGAACTAGAAACACACCCTTCTACCCATGGCTAGTAAGGTCATGGATCAGAGTGGAATCTGCTACTGCCACTTTACAAAACAAGTATAATTCTTAACTGTATTCTAAATACTTATCCTTACACCCACAGACAAGTGTAGTTCTCACCCTCACTAAAGAAGCTTCTCTTGGCAGCTGACAGAGATCAACAGATTGTGGGATTTCCAACCCCAGTACATAGATCTACAGTGCAACCCCCAAACTTTAGGCTGAGGGAACATCATGGAAGTGCCAGATAATATAAGCCAGAGGAACAAGAAGTCTGCTCTGAGATTGTGTCTCCTATAAATGACAGAGAAGTTACACCTGTGAAACCTCAACAATCTGAAGACCTAAATGTGGGCAGCCAGCTCCCACCTTTTAAAAGGGTCTCTATGAGGAGGAGAGAGGGATAAGAAACTTTTAGATAGAAAGGTAGCAAAGAGGAGAAAGACAGAAACACAGGATGGCTTCGGGAGGACCTGGATCAAAACCCAATGGTCCCTTCTGCCTCTTCAAAAGGGCTTTTTATAATAATGTAAGGGGTGGGGCAAAAGACCTCCCCCTTGTTCGATTAAAGCACACCACACAGCCAAATGTAGACCCTTCCAAACACTTGGTAACCATGCCCCCTGGTCAAGTCATCACCTTATGCAGCCCTGCTGGGTAAAGCAAGCTCAGATTCTTGGACCCTGAGGAAGTTCTCCCTAGAAAACCTCTGTGGGTCTCTGCACCTAAACAAGACCCAAACAATGACAACACAATAGACGAGTTGATGTGGAAGGGTGGGATCTCACAGGGGCCACCCCTAAATGAAGAACTGCAGGCAATTAATGATTGCTGAAAGAGAGGGAAAATTCGTTTTCTTCAGAGATGAGCCCTGTGGTGGCTTGATTGAATAAGATTGAGTAAGAATGGCCTTCATAGACTCATATTTGAATGCTTAGGAAGTGTCATTAGGAGGTGTGACCTTGTTGTAGAAAGTGTGTCACTAGGAGTGGGCTTTGGGGTTTGAAATGCCCAAGCCAGGCCCAGTGGCTCTCTCTCTTCCTGCTGCCTGCTGATCCAAATGTAGAACCCTCAGCTATCTCTCCAGCACCACCAAGTCTCTATGCTGCCCTGCTTCCCACCATGATAATAATGAACTAAACCTTTGAACTATGACAATTAAACAGCCCCAATTAAATGTTTTCATTTATAAAAGTTGCCGTGGTCATGGTATGGTCGTGGCTCTTCACAGCAATAGAAACCCTGACAAGTCCCCAGTAGGTTAACAGATATTAAGTGGTGATCCCTGAAAAAGTGCACCTACATACAACAATAAACAGACTCAGCAGGTTGCACTTATATGTTCATGCATTTATGAACATATACAATAATAACAAAGGAAAAGAGGAGATGAGGCCATGAATTGAGGTGACTAATGGGTGTGTGTGAATGGGGAGGAGTAGAGGGAGAATAGGGAAGGGAAAACGATGTAATTATATTTTAATTTTTAAAAAAATATAAGAGGGGTACATATTGATGGAAAATTGTTTGATATCTAATATTTCATTCTCTCCACTCATGACATAATTCTCCCTATACCCCTGGACCTTTGTAACTGCCACTAATTAGGTCCATCTTAAGAATAAAAGGGAAGCTCCCTAAACTACCTCATTTTAGGATGCTCAGAATGGCCAGATTCTCTGACAGTCTTGGTAAAACACCAACTGGTATCCACAATACAGTGACTCAGTTATGACTCAGCATGGCTGCCAGGTTCCCAAACATCTTTACTGATTGTCCTTATAATACAGTTATTTGACTTAGTCGGAATCAAACATCACATCAGCTGACAAGAGGGAGATGTGCCAGAATCTCTCAGGATGCTCTAAGAATGCAGATGCCCAGGCTACTCTCTAGCCTGGCTGCATGCCCCCCTATTGCATGAATTCCTAATGGTCTTATAATAAAAAACAGAGCCAGATATTGAGGTAAATGCTGAAAGATCAGAGAGACAAAGGAACAAGCCACTAGAGAAACTTCTCACCACTACTGAATCCTCAGGCTGAAAGGAAGGCGAGATCCTGTCTCCACGAATCCTCTGACTGAAAGCCTCTGAGTCCTCAGCCGAAAAGGGCTCTAGTTTCTGTCTCCTCACCCCTTTCTCTGCCCAGCCATTTCACTTCCTTCCTAGTGCTGGGATTAAAGGTGTGTGACTCCCAAGTACTGGGATTAAAGGTGTGTGCCACCACTGCCTGGCTCTGTTTCTCTCCTAGACTGAATCAATCTCATGTAGTCTAGGGTGGCTTTGAACTCACAGAGATCCAGATGGATCTCTCTGCCTCCTGAGTGCTAGGATTAAAGGCGTGTGCCACCACTGCCTGGTCTCTATGTTTAATCTAGTGGCTGGCTCTGTCCTCTGATCCTCAGGCAAACTTTATTTGATACATAATATATCACTACCACCACCACCACCCAGAGGGTGNGTGCTAGCACCAGTATGTTCTCTTAAAAGTTGTGCTGCAAGATTGAGAAGGAGGCATCTCAGAACTCTTTTTGGTATACAGACAAAACAAATAGCTCAGCATAATTTATTTGCTTGATTTTTTTTTAAATCCTAACTCACAGCTTTACGAAGCTGGTGATGTAGGAGAAATAGCACCATGTTAGGGCTTTAGCATACTGGCTTCAGATAACAGCAGCTGATTTTTTTCTTTTTGATACTGTAAAAGAAAACCCTTCCCTTTGCCCACCCACATACCCATGAAGTCTTGCATATGCGGGTATATTATAATGACATCATGGCCCATTCAACACACTCTACTGAAGAGAAAGCAGAAGAGAAACAAAGGCCACTGGGAGCNCACTTGGGAACACCAACATGGCATGAGATTGCAGGTTCAGGACAGAGCTGTTGGGAGTGGGCAGGCCGCAGAGAGAAGACTGATGAAGGATGCTACAGCCCCAGCAGGAGCAGCTGAAAGGACCCTACCTCCACCCCAGCTGGACAGAGCTGGAAGCATATGGTGGCTTGCAAAGATGCTGTGGCCACAAGAACAGGCAAAAACCTGTTTACCAATGTCCATACCTCTACAGAGACAGGAATGTCAGAGGACCTGATTGTGAAATTTTAGCAACTTTTGGCAAGTTCAGGGTTCTTCCAGACACTGAGTTTGACAGCTCTTCCCTGATTGGTCCCATTTTTCACCTTATTTTCATACCCCTTTCAGCCAATCAAGGCTCAGCTGGCAGGGGACAGACTTGGGAGAGGTTTCATGCACCCAAGGCTTCTCCCTTAGAGCTTGCTGGAGCAGGTTCCAGGACTTGAAGAGCGGATGCAGGCAGAGGGCTCCTTCCCAGCTCAGCCTCCAAGGCTCCCCACTCAGCTGGGCTGCAGAAGGGAATTCCGTCCTGCAGCTGCTTCCAGCCTTTGAGACCAGCTGCTCTGGAGACCTGAAAGGGCCATAAGGTGTCTAGAGCTGTACTGTTTCTCAGAATTGTAATGGTTCTTACCTAGCATCCTGCTAAGTGCTCAAACCCCTTTCTTTACCCCTCTTGGAAGCTGATTTAAAGTTTTATCTCATTTAAATTTGCTAATCTGGAGTTGACAACAGAATACCCCTCCTTTGCACTCTTTCCTGCCTGCTCACTGCATTCTTGGAGGAGAGTGGGACAAGAACTGGTTCAGAGACATCTCCAAATTGCCAAGTTACTAACCAGATACATACCCTCTAACTGCTGGAACTTCCCAGAGCATTGAGGCAGGCAGGAAATACTAATTTTGCATTTAAGCAAAAGTAAGAGGAAAGGAGATCTCATTGGGGCCAGGGTGCAGGGGACCTCCCTGCTCTACTGAGCATGGCCCTTTGATCCACACCACTGGGGCCTCACCTGTACACATGGGAAGACTCAGGGACTGCTCTCTGGAGTCTTTGTTTCTCTGACTTTCAAACATATGGTCATTTATTCATTCAGAAAATATTTGCCCGAAGCAAGAGCCTGCTGCTTTTGTCTGAAGAACAGCCAGTGTGATTGGAGCTGATGTCTGATACAGAAAGTAAGAGGAAATATTAGCAGAGAGCAAAGAGACAGCCTTGTAAGATGTAGTAAGGAACTTAGAATAGTTCCAAGGAGAGTGGGAAAAAGCCAGTGATGTTAACTTCCAAAGAGGAACAGCTCAACTCTTCGCTCACAGAGCTCCTGGCTCATGATGTATCCCCATTCATGTGAATGTGGCCACCACTGAAAGGCTGCTGTAAACTGGTGGCCTTTGGTGATGAGTGATTTCTCCTGAGAATATCTATGGGGTCTTTTATCTTGACAAGGAGTTCCAAAGAAGGACTTTCTTGCAACTTTGGGACTTCCCAGCAAGGAAATATCTTTTCTTTCCTGAATGCTTAGAGTACATTTTGCATGTGTTTCTATGTGTAGGCTCACGTGTGTGCACGCATATGTGCCTGTGGAGGCCTGGAGTTGATGCCAGATGTCATCCTTAAGTAAAGATCTCTCAACTTTATTTATTGAGGCAGGGTGAGTGTGTCCACCAGCTAGCTAGCAGCTTGTCCCGGGGTCCCTATCTCTGCCTCTCTAGTGGCGATATTACAGATGGCTACCATGCCTATCCAGATTTTACCTGGGGATTCCCAGACCGTGCTTAGGCTGATTGAGACACTTCTGTATCTGCCTCATTGCTCTCAAAGTTGCAGGCTCATCAGGAGCTCACTGAGCCCTGCCTCCTGTCCTGATAACCACTAGAGGGGCCCTGGCTGAGCCAAGGGTGTCACAGTTGAGTTATCTTGAGATCTGATGTGCAGTAAGATGGACGGGAACAGGTTTTTGAGTTATGGTGGCAAGTATGTGCAGCACCTGCAGTCCGTGAGAGCCCTCTGCGTACAGCCCACTAGGCATCTTCCTCCTCAGTAGAGGCTGTCTGGGACCCATGCAGCATGGTCTGCATCATGATTCTGACCTAGGGTCACCCGTGAACCCATAGATCCCATAGATAAGATGAATATATACAGTTTTATTCAAGCACTCTGCCAAAGCAAGAATCTGGGGTAATTTAGAGGCAGAAATGGACGGAGATTGCTTTTTTTCCCTCCTAGTAAAGCAAGGTTCCTTTTAGGAAGTTGGTATTATGCACAAAAACTATTTCTTCAGAAATATTCATGAGCACAACCCAGGCCATTAGGGTGTTTGCAGGCCAGGAGAAGGGTTGTTTTCTTTTTCTTTCTTTC
Source organism: Neotoma lepida (assembly GCA_001675575.1). NCBI lineage: Eukaryota > Metazoa > Chordata > Mammalia > Rodentia > Cricetidae > Neotoma > Neotoma lepida. The sequence continues at coordinate 1,635 of LZPO01108364.1, read as the reverse complement.
TTTTTTTTTAAACTTGAACTTTTAATAGACTTTAGGGGGAAATTGGTGAATAATGAAATACTGAAATACTCTAAACTGTTTTTCTACAGGGAAATAAATGGCACTCTAGAGGGCTGGATAAATCACTATCGCTAATAAAATTCCCTGATGCTGCCTCTAGTGAATTTGTACTAAGAAGATTGGATTTGTATAGATTTATACAAACAAGGTCAGTCTGTAGAAAGGGGAGCTGTTTCGCCAGCATTTGGACAACATAAATGTAGACTGTTCATTACAGAGCCACACCTGCTTCGTGCCCTCTGTAGCTTTCCCATGAGATGGGAGAATGGATAGCCCACGTACACAGCAGTATTTATTACTGCTGGTGAGACAGTGTCACAGGATTCATCCCTGGGCCCTTGACTAGACAGCCTGTGCCTCGGTCATTGCAGGGCTTTGACTTTATTTCTTACCAAAAGGTAAGAAATTTATCTAATTTTAATTTTAATTTTTCATTCCTGTATTGAATTATTTATATGTAATTTTAAATGTTGCTATATATATCTTCCTTTATGGAATTTCTATCTCTATTTTCACCTGTTTCATCCAGATGGCTTTTGTTTTCTTTATTGAATTTTAAAACTCTTTGCATATCAAGAATATTGGGGTTTTTTTTGCTGATACTATATATTATTCCTAGGTTGTGGTTTACATTTTGTTTTTGTTTTTAATGCTGTTTTCTGTTTTCATTGTTATGCATTTGTGGGTGTGAGATACGAGGTTAGGATTATCTTTTATTTCCTTTTCAAATAGTCTGGTTATATGACATCTATAATGTACCAGTGATTAAATGATGAGTTTACATTAGATTATATTTACATCAATACTTTGGTCTGATTTGGATATCTGTTCTGTTCATTGTCTTCTATCTTAAGAAGTTTCTCAATTTTGACATCATTGACATTTAGGGACATGATAAATTTTTATTGCCAGACTAGGCATTGGGGTACATTCCAGTGAACTACTGTAGAGTGTTTGCAGCATGTCTGACCTCCATCCCCTGGTGGCAGTGGTACCCAGTTCCTCAGATGTAATTATCCAAAATGCCTCTAGACATCTCCAAATGTCTTTGAGGCCCTAAATGTCATTACTTGAGAATCCTAGTCTACTTCCCAGTATGTCATTATTTTAACAACTGTGGTTTTCTAGTGTATTTTAACATCAGCCAAAAAAATTCCTCTTCTGAATTTCCATTTGTAGACTTCCAGAGTTTGGAATCATTTGACTAATTAAAAAACAAATCCCTGATGCAAAGTATATATCAATAAAGTGTGTACATATCCTGCTATAATTTTATGCATTCAATTCTAATAAAACTGGATAAGAATGGACATACTTTGTGATACTCAGCCTTCATCTTCCATAAGACATCCATTGAGTCTGGGGTTTTCTTGATAAGTGGAGAGTGGCAGTCTCCAGTGATGAAGAACATATGCTTTGGTTCAGACTCTGACTCTGCTGTGTTCTGTGATCTGGGCCATGGTGGAGCATTTCCGAAGCTCAGTTTTGTGAGTTACAAACTGACTGAATACTGATATCCCAAATGATTGGTTTAAATCTGAAATGTACCCCACAGGCTCATGGTTGCCACAGTGC
>LZPO01108363.1:54330-74294 GCA_001675575.1 Neotoma lepida | reverse complement strand
CCCCGTCCTTCTGGACAAAGGGTCAAGCAGGGGGATTTAGCTGCGGTCACAATACTGGGCTTAACTCAGCTACAACAATACCATTGAATTGAGGCATATGAATGACTCAAGCAAATTATTGAATGAATGAAATTTGGGTATATCAGACCTTATTTTAAAATCTCAGTTTTAAAGGAAATGACAGAGTTAGAATGATATTGTCAGTTAAATTTTAATCAGGTATATTATTTTTGAGATTTATTTACTTTCATTTTATGTATTTGGGTGTTTTGTCTGTATGTGTATCTGTGCACCACATGGGTGAAATGCTCACAGAGGTCAGAAAAGGGTGTTGAATCCCCTTGGAAGTTGATTTACAGATGCTTTTTAATCATTATGTGAGTGCTGGGAACCCCATCCAGGTATTTTGGAAGAGCAATTAGTACTCTTAATCACTGAGCCCATTCTCTAGCCCCAATCATGTAATTTTTATTATACTTTTCAGACATCAGACCTGTTTTGTTGTTGTTATTTTGTGCCTTACAGCCTATCACAAAAAGGCATGCTCTTAATTTTAGGAAGGGAAGGAAAATGAGTTTTGTCTAAGATATAATATCAGTATTGAAAAGTATTTAATATAAACCTAAAACTGACCATTTATTAAAGTGATTTCTAGATGTCTCCCAATATCAGACATGATCATGTCCTAATAAGGTCACCCATAAAGTTGAAAATACCATAAATAGAAATTATACAAAATGTAACATAGCACATTAAACATACACTAACAACAGAATACATTGGAAAGTCATGGTTGTCCACTTCTTGACAGTAGTGATTTGGAGTTTGCCTCTCTGCTGCAAACTAAACCCGTGACAATATATTTTTATTACAAACAGCTATCACACAAACATATAACTATTCAAAACTCATTGTAAGATTTTTTAATTACATTATCAGGCATATGATCATAAGATAAAAATAAGAAAAAAAATAAAAACAGAGCTATATTGTGATGAATGGGAACCATGTACTAAATGAGTTCTCTAAGTAGAATGTTTTAAACTGTGGGGAGTTTGTCCCCATCTGAAGTCACAAAGAATCTGTGAAGTGCACTCAGTAACTAAGGGAACAATGATTCACCCTATAGAGCTAATTAAGAGAAAAACTGGAAATTTAATACTAGAGTTCATAATTTTTCTCCTTGTCAAGCATTTTCTCTAAAACAACAATAAAAAAACAAATTTGATAATATATTGACCTTGATCAATCTTAAATATGAAAAAACATTTAAGCTGTTTAGATTAATGTCAGACAGATATTTATTTTAAATAGTTACTTGATGTTAGTAGTGTTAAGCTTTATTAAATATGATCACATGGATAATTAATAGTTAAGTTTTATTTTTCTTCCATCAGTGTAATGGTAATTTAAAAATCAGACTTTTAAGAAAGGGCAAACATTCTTTCTGTCTGTATTATGTATGCAAACATATAAATATAATCCATCCATTTATTTTTTCCCCATATTTTCTACATTTTAATGATAACTCAGATATTCCATCTGCTCACTAGCATACTAAACTTAAACTGAGACAATTTGCCTGTATACTGCTTCTTTTACTCTGTCTTCACTTGACCTGAAAATCTATTATCAAATCTGTACAAATCGAATCATTAGGCTGACTTTAACTGCATATTTTAGTTCAATGTAATATCTCCACTGCCTCTGAAAGCAGTTGAACTGAAAAGAAATCATAGCTTAATACTTATGAACATGTAGACTTTCTGTCAAGCCTATGTATTATCAACTTACTTCAAAGACTGAAACCAAACTACCAGAACAGATTCATTTCTATCTGCAAGCTTCACTTCAGTAGTCTGGCAAGAGTTCTGATTTCCAAAATGCTCCATCAAAATGACCTCCACTAGAGGTTATTCCATCTCTTCCAAGCAGTGACTGTTCAGTGACACTGACAGTGAGTTCACTCTCAGCAGCTGTCATTGATATTCTGCTACAATAGGCATTTCCTCTGATATTCTCTGTTTCTCTCAGTCCCTGTCTCTGTCTTTCTCTCTGTGTCTCTCTTTCTCTATCTCTGTCTGTCTGTCTGTCTGTCTGTCTGTCTCTCTCTCTCTCTCTGTGTGTGTGTGTGTGTGTGTGTGTGCGTGTTTGTGTGTGTGAGTGTGTACTGATTATGTGCTTCTGGCTACAATCTGATGAACTTTACCATTTTTAAACTCTATGTCAGCATTAGTTTTATTGCAGGCAGAAACCTTCAGTAAAACATAATATCATGGCTTCATCAATTTGTTGTCAATACTGTCTAAACAAACCTCAGCTTAATGAGTTCCATAAACTCCTCTCCTTCACTTCAAGCCCACTGGCTTCTCTATGTCTCTCTCAGTTTATTAATTGGTTTATTGTGTGACAGATCATTTCTTTATCATATAATAAACTGAATTTCACTTGTTAAGCTTTACTCAGTGCATTTCTGGTGATAGTTGGGCTATTATTTTGGAGTGAAATTCTTAGGACCCTTCCTTGTTTATAAAAAATACTTGTTGTGAGAATTCTTGTCTCTAGCAAATTATAGAATTTCAGCAAAATAAATTTGAATCTCAAAAAATCTACTGTACTTTTTAAGTTGTGAAGGTCATTTTGTCTAATAAAGATACTGAGCTCAAGACAGCTTAAAAAGAGTCATCACTATGGATAAAATGATATAAATCTGACCATTCATACTAATTTAAAATTGGCAGTGCCTTTGCTGCTGTTAACAGGGTATGACATAAAGTCTCAATTTGGGAGCCATAAAACATTAAGTCTCAGTTCAAGGACTCAAGTCTTCTTAGTTCATGAGTTAAATTTTGTAACTTTCCTGATCATAACAACCTTTGAATGACAGTTACTTAAAACCAAAACTACACAAACAGTGATTGCTCCCAAAGCTGTGGCATATTCACTGAAATCATGTTGCAATGTCATAGGATCATTCTGNGCTTCTTTGCTCTCCATCAACACACTCTTCCTTTCAGATTCTGACATGCCTCTAATCTCTGCTCTCTCTCTCTGGCATTAAGGAAACATTGCCAGATCCTTGTGTTTACCACAGAAATGAAATGTGCTAAGCCTCTCCTTCTTTTGGAGACTAAACCTTTTTGTGAAAATTAGTTCATGCATTTTTCTACTTGGTCATTAAGAGATATGTAGCTCTACTTTTGCAATGGAAGGTTTCACAACCTTAGCTTTCACAGAATTTCTACAAGTGCTTTTTTATCTTACCTTGCCTATGTTTTAGTGATTTTCTTTTACAGTCACTAGCTGTTTACCTGTCCTGTTCCTCTTGCTGTCAATCTCTTCCCATCTGAACTGCCCTCTAACTCTTGGTGGACCATCAGTTGGCTATGCTATGCTTTCACTTAAAGTAATTTAATAACTCAATTGGAACTAAACTTGGGTTACACAGCATCAAATTAGATATAGCATTTATTGATAAGCATTACTTTGTCACACGATCCCTTTAGGTTTGCCATAACACAGACACATTAGTCTGTGTCTATGTTTCATTTTCTATGTCCTTTGTCAGAATTTTTTTTTAATTTTTAAAATCAATGCACTATATTTTTGAAGTTTAATGTTATAAAATAACTAGACAGAACTTAATGAGAATTCTTATAAACCCTTTAAAACTTCATGAGGTCAACCCNATCTATAACTTATTTGTATATCATTGGGAGGATGATGTTATATCATTGATATTATCAAATGGCTGGCCTCTCTGTGGGAATTAGCATTTACAGCATAACAAGTATCCATTATTATGTTGTCATAGAAAAGAGTCCCACTATTTTCTATATTTCTCAATTCATCACTGCCTCTCCTCATTTCAAATACTTGATAACTATTTATTTTCTAGTTATTTCTACAATTTTATGATTTTTCAGGATGTCAAGTGTTTGGGATCACACATAGCTTTTATATATACCTTCAGTATGTTTTGGGTATTAGTATGTCATTTCTTCTGATAATTGAATAATATGTTATCCATATATCATAGTTTGTTAATACATTCAGGTATTGAAGGATATCTTACTTCTCCCAAGTTTTAGCAATTGTGAAATACCCGCTACAAACATCCATGTACAAGTTGTTTTGATTTGATAAANATAAACTTTTAGCACATTAGTGAATACCAATGATCACGACTTGTGGGTCGGAGACTCAGAGTACTATTATTCTCACATGCCTATGTGACAGTTACGATGTATGTGGTTCTCAGTCCATTTAAAAATCTTGAATCCATATTATTCAAAAATAGAATTCTGAAACTATAGTTTGTTCATTTGTTTTTGAGCTTTTATTTTCAATTTTTTTCCTTTTATCAAAAATAGATTCTTTTCTCATAGAATATATCCTGATTAGAGTCTCCCCTGCCTTACTCTTCCCAGTTCCTTCCCATCTCCTGTCCAGTCATCTGGATCCACTCCTTTTCTGTCTATCACTAGAAAAACAATGGACTTCTAAGAGGTAACAACCAAGCATAGCAATAAACAAACAAACAAACAAANAAANAAANAAATAAATAAATAAATAAATAAATAAATATGATAAGCCAAAATAAAAACATCATATCAAATTTGAACAAGGTAAATCAACAAAAGGAAAAGAGCTCTGAAAGAAAGCACAAGAATCAAAGACCTACTCATTCACATGCTCAGGAGTCCCATAAAAATACTAAACTGAAAATGATAAAAGTGCTAACATATACTCAGAGGACCTGGTGCAGACACATGTCAGCCCGGTGCTTCCTGCTTCAGTGTCTGTGACATTTGGTCAGTTGATTTATAGGGCCTTGTCCTCCTGGTGTTCTCTATCCCCTCTGGCTTTTACACTCCGTCTGCCTTTTCTTCTGTGAGAGTCTCTGACCTCTAAAGGGTAGAATTTGATGGAAACATCCCAGGTAGAGCTGTATGTTCCAAGTTTTCTCTGTCTCTGTAGGTAATGTCTAGCTGTGGGTCTCTGTGTTTGTTCTCATCTGTTATAAGAGGAAGTTTCTCTGATGATGGCTGAATAAGGCATTGATCTATGAGTATAGCAGAGTATCATTAGGTCATTATAAAATATTTTATTGTTTCTTTTTTTTTTCCTAGAAAGTTACCATTCTAAGGTTTAGGAGTGGAAAGTAGGAGTAACTGGACTGTTTTGTGTACAACAGTAGTATTTGATTTTACCATAGATCTCTGGACTATCTAGACTTTGGTTCTTCATCACTCAAGCAGTGTCAGGCATGGGTTCCATCTCATTCAGAGTGGGCCTTAATTCAAATCACATGTTGGTTGATTATTCCCACAAGCTTTGAGCCATCATTGCACTAGCATATTTTGCAGGCAGGACAGATTGTAGATCAAAAGTTTTGTAGTGGGGTTGGTGCTTACATTTCTCATTTAGTAGCCTGCGGAGTACCTTTCAGTACCACAGACACTAGAACGAAGGGGTGAATGTTCTATGTAGGTAGAAGCTTGACCTCTCCATATTCAATGAGTTGTGTGGATGTTGTCTTCAGCAGTGGGGTCTTTTGTTCAGTTCATGGTAGAACAACCTATTCTCTTGGCAACAGCCACTATTGTTTGGGGATTTCCATGGGACCATTTTGGCCAACAACTCAATTGTAAGTATTCCAGTTATGACACTAGAAGCTTTGTTTGGTGACCAGAGTTTACTAGGTGGGACTCCTTTCCCTCCTTTGTTCGGAGACTTTAGTAGGATTACTTTCATATACTTTAGGAAGTTTCTACTGGCTAGGTTTCTATGCCACCCCCAAAATGTCCCTCAAATCTAGCTGTTTCTCCGTGTGTTCCCTCCTTCAACTCCACTTTTCATTCNTCTCCCCACCTGATCCTCCCATTCCTGTCCCTTCACCTCAGTCTGCCTAAAACATCTATTCTATTTCCCCTCCCATGGAGGTCTATGTGTCCTTCCTAGTCCATTTCTCTCTGTATATCCTCTCTGCTTCTTTGGGTTATAGTTTGGTTATCATTTATTTAATGACTAATATACATATACAAGTGAATACATACTATATTTATCTTTGTGTGTCTGAATTCCCTCACTTGGGTGTTTTTTCTAGTTCCATCCATTTGCCTGAAAATTTCATGACATCATTTTTTAACGTGCCAAGTAATACTCCATTGTGTAAATGTACCACATATTCTTCATCCATTCTTCTGTTGAGAGACGTCTAGGTTGTGAAACCATAATTTCTAAGATAAATGAATAAACCAGAACAATTAAAATTTCATTCAAGTATTGATGGCCACTGATGATTTAAGAGTTTTCTTTTCTTATTGTTATTTGTATTCCTTCTTTTTATTTTTGGTACTGAGAACATATGCAGGTCTCTGTGGCTAATGAGGTCATGAATCNTAGAGGAGAACATACTACTGCCACTTTCCTGAACAAGTATAATTCAAAACTATATTCTGAAGAGTTTGTATACATTTGGACATAGATTTGAAAAAGATACAGAGCAATTCAGGAGAAATAATGGCTTTAAAATAGGTCCCCTACTTATCTATATAGTTATTTGTTATTTTATTCAATGTTTCCTTATATTTGTGAAATTATATTTGTCTTTACATTCTGTGTGCTGGTAAACTTGTTTTGTTTTAAAGTTATTGAAAAATCCAATTAATCACATATTTATTTAAAAGAAAGAATCATCATAGTAAAAGTTGACAACTTTGACCTAAAGAGAGTTGTTTGTTGAACTGATTGATTGATTGATTTTTCAATTGATTGATTCATCATTAAGCATTTGTCTTATTCATATAGTTCTGATTACAGTGTGGGCTTTCCTGGACAAGGAAATGTGTTTAAAGATGTCCAAAGTGAACCGCACTTCTTTANGAAATTATGAAATCTTTATGAAATAGTGCCAACAAAAGAGGAAATGAGTGCCTGGATGTGAAATTCAAAGGTTTTATCACCTGGCCCTGTCTTCTTTCTACCTCCAGCAGCAAGCTGCTGAAGACTACCATCAACTTGATATCATTCACCTCCTTCCTTCTCTGCCATGAAGGGCCATTTCCCCTGACCTGTGCACCAGATCAATCACTTCCTTCTCTAAGTTTCTTCTGTCTGTCTTTCTGACGCATTAATGTGGAAAACACTTCAACACACAACATCAGTCTGTGGATAATCATCTGTGAACATATGCATTTTTTATCTTCCTCATCAGACTGAGAGTCTGCTCATGTTTTCTTGTCTTGTGATATTTTTCCTAGAAATTTTAATACAGTGTCTACTAGGAGTAAAGGGACATCTCTGTCATGTTCATCTTAAATGAAAACTGTCTTGCCTATCCCTGCCATACATGATTTTATATATACAGTTTTATAGCTGTTCTTTATCAAGTTGATGATGTTCTCTTCTATTTCCAAGTTTGTCATCAATTTTGATATATTATGCCTGAATATTTCNGAATCTGTTGAGAAAATTATATTATTTTTGATGAGAAGAAAGTATAAGAGCATGTAATTCAATCCTTCTGTCATATGTACCATTCCTTAAACATTTGATTCTCAAAATGCAATCACATGAAATTTTATTGTCCCTCTTCTTTTCTAACTAGGAATATAAATATATTTTGAAAGATGAATGGATTCATGTTATATTCACTTATGCACAATTACCAGTATATCATAAGAAACAACGAGATAACTGAACTTATATTCTTTCCAATTCAAAGATGTGCTACAATTTCAGAACTACTAAAATCTGATGAGAATTCATATTATAACTAGTGCATCATAACATTGATGTTTAAAATATCTATTTTATATTAAATTTTATGTACATGAATGAAATAAATGTGATTGCCTTTTAAAAATAATTAACACAATAAGTTCTATAAATTTTCTAAGATAATAATTTCTGGAAACTGTTCAAAGANAAAAGAAAGATATTGAACCAAAAATACCTAAGATGATACAGAATTATTGCTAAGGGAAATAAATCAATCTACACTAGAGTATAAAATCTTGAGTCAAATCTTTACATGAAAATATTTCTGGTCTGTAGTAAGAAAAGTCCATAAAACTTCAATACTGAATAATATGTGTATCATGTTCAAATGTAAACAATGATTATTAGGATGGGTCAGATAACTGACTTGAAAAGCCATGGAATTTAGGCTTACTTCAGGCTATTTCTTCATTTTTATCTAAATAATATTTTTCCATTAAATGAAGCAAATTATAAGCAAACAAGGAAAAGAAATAAAAGTAATTAGAATAAATGTANATGCATATGTATGTGTGCGTGTGTGTGTATCTGTGCATGTGTGTTTAGTTTTAAGAAAGCACATGCACACTTCTTGCAGTTTTGTGAGCTAAGGATAGAATGTCTCTTTGAGGAAGATTTTATCATGACCAGGCATGAAGGAAAGAACTAGTACAGAAGGATTTGCCGGATACTAGTCTATTTGGATGTAACTTAGAAAGATACATAGTAAATCAAACTCTATGATGGTGAATCTGTTGATGCCAGAATGGAATCCATTGACACTACATTTATTGTGCAGACAGAAAGAAGAAATAAATGAAACAAATATGCCCTGGGAGTTTTTGGCCCTATTACTGAGCACAGTAATCTTTGGTGTAATTTGATCCAGTAAGTAGAGTGTACAATTAAAAATTTGAAAAATAAACAACCAGAGAAAGGTGTGGTGATGTATTCTGTCTCCCAATATACTGTGTCCCCCAATAAAATTTATCTGAGGATTAGAGGAAAAAGCCAGCCATTATATAAGTCAGGCAATGTTAACACATGCCCTTAATCCTATCACTTGGGAGCCAGGGATTCGTCTGGATCTCTGTGAGTTCAAGGCCACACTGGGAACAGAGACAGGTGTGGTGGCACACACCTTAAATCCCAACACTAGTTAACCATAGAGGTCTGGAGGTCTATACAGACAGACAGGAAGTGACAGAACTAGACAAGTAGAGGAAGTTATGTAGCAGGGTTGAGAGAGCCAATGGGAGAACAGAACAGAAAGCAATATAGGCATAGATATACAGGAAGCCACTCTCGCTTTGGAAGCTGCAGAGTTGTTGAGGTGAGCTTAGCTTGTGGCTGTTCCTATTCCTCTGATCTCTGTCAGGTTTTCACCCCTGTATCTGGCTCTGTGTTTTTTTTAACTTAATAAGACCATTTAGAAATTCATCTAGAGAAAGGATCACTGATGTTAACTGCTTGAGATATTTTTCTTCCATTCTTTTCAGATAGAATATTTAATTAAAAGAGATCATGTAGAGATGCTAATTTGTAAGGAGAGATCTGGATGTCACACATGATAAAGAATTTTGTTTCCTATTTGGAGCAAAAGCACATTTCCAAACTTTATGTAAAAGAGGATATGTGTGTATNTTGTGAAGAACAAAGCATTTCAACCCAGAATAATGTTAGACTAATAGCAATGTGCTGGTTTTCATGTATTTGGCCTACCACCAAACATGCTTCTTATCCACCTCAACACTGTCCTGATCCCCAGAGCATTAATAAAACTACAGAAACATATTTCTTGAGACCCTTTTGTCATAAATAGGACAGAACCATTTTGAATACTATTTACTTATTCATTGATTCATTAATATTTCATTAAGAGCCATTATTGGAACAGTGTATACAGTAGGCTTTGTGGATGAGAAGATGAGTAAACGTCATTTAAACCCTGGCCAATTCAGTGCTGCATGTTGTGTATGATGACCATGATGTTCTAACATCACTAGAAAGACAATCCTACCTGGTCTATAGAAAGACTTTTTTATTTTAGAATAGACCTGTGCTTCAATGTGAATCACAGCTCATGGAAGAATATGAAGAGGATATTAGATGTAGACAGTGGCCTGTGAGCAGGTATTAGAAAAGCAAGTAGGGGTACTGTCATGATGATCAAATGTCATTCTGAAACTTAAAAAATATGTTTTGCTGTGTTTTTGTTATTTGTAAAAGTATCTTCCCAATTTGCTTACTTACCATTTATTTTCCCAAGTTGTTCTTGTCTCTTCTTCCTTTTGGTCCATGTGAGTACAATTCACAATCATCTAGCTATACCTAACCACTGTCATTACAAAGTGTGGTGATTTTCAATTAGAGAGATATATATTTGAAAATACTTAGGATTCAGAATTAAGATTCGAGTGAATTTTTTTTACTCTTTTTACTCAAGTATCTCTATTTTCTTCATTTTTATTCTCATATTCTTGGCTTCTGTGCTATCAGTGTTTGTGAAAACAATACCATTTGTGACAATAGAGCAGGTTTTCTTTCAATTTGCCTTGTGTAGAAAATTTTGTCTCTACTATTTTAATAGAGGTTTATAGAAAAAAAGACATTGAGGTTGAATTAAGGTCAAGCAGGAAGAAGCTATGTCTAAATTTGGATGAGTAGATTTTTATACTGTCTCTAATATCCTAATATTATTAGTCTTGGCTTTTCTGATTAAATGATTCATTTCACATTCCCCTGCAATCTCCATAGAGAAAAGTAGCAAATCTGTATAACTTTTCTTCCTCATTATGTCAACAATAAATCGTAGTATTTCTTCTTCTTAATGAGTTTCTCTGTGTTGTGATGCTTTATCCCTAGGCAAGAGTAGGGCACATGTGCTAAAATCTACCTATTGTCTACAGTTAAAATCTGCTCACTACTTCAGTGTTTGCACAATGCGTACTCATTTCAATATTATTTACTTGATATTGTGCTTATTTTATTATTGTCATTATTCTTGTCTGGCTTCATTTTTTTTCTTGATTTTTGTCTGAAAATGTCCACTCACTATTTTAACAGACATAATATTATTGAAATATTCTTATGTTATTTACATATATAGATATGAACCTATATGTTCACACTTAACTACTTAATAAAAAACAGCCATAAATTTTAAGGACAGTGAGGAGGGATACATGGGAGGGTTTGGAGGGAAGCAAAGGAAGGGAGAAATGTGGTTAAATTACAATTTTAAAAATAAAAAAAAATATTTTGTGATGAACAATTTAAAGATGATAAAATTTGTAGATTCATATAATATATCCACTACTAAAATCATAGAAGTTCTATCACCATTCCTATCACATTTCCTTATCTATTTGTGGCTAACTCCTATCTCTTAAGCCTCAGAAATATTGACCATTCTCCAACAGTGAGGTTTTTTATTTCCTAAAATTTTATAAAAATTATATATAATATAGACTTTGGATTCTGACTTCTATTAAGAAACTGTAATGCTAATTCATCTATATTTTTTACATGCCACTAGTTTATTGATTTTGAGGAGTATCCATTCACATATTTATATCAGCATTTATCTATTAACCTATTGATGGACATTTAGATTATTTCCAACTATGGATAATTATTAATAACACTATTCTAAACATTTATATATTAGTTACTTTTCCCTTGATGTGATAAAATAGCATTATCTAATTGACTTAAGGAAGAATGGTTTTTGTTTTTGTTTTTGTTTTGTTTTTTCTTGCTTAAAGTTCTAGAGAGCTGGGAGTCCATCATGGCAGGGAGAAATGGCTGCTTGTAGCCTGTGTGGAAGCCAGATCAGGAAGCTGAGTACTCACATCCTCAACTGCAAACATGACACAGAAAGAGTGAATTGGAAATAGGGTGAGGTTGTAAATACTGAAAGCTCACCACCAGTTAAGTACTTCCTCCAACAAGGCTCCATCTTCCAAAGATTGTCCAACCTCCCAGATAGTGAAACTATTTGGACACCAAGAGTATTTCTCATGAAAATCACCACATTCCACTCTGAGGTCCCATAGGCTTGTGGCCATGTCATATGGCAAAATGCACTTAGTCTAGCTTCTCAAAAATGCTTAAAAGTCTAAAGTTGAAGGCTCTCTGAGATACAAGGCAATGTTTTAGTTGTTATTCCCTGTAAAGTCAAAATGTAAATTGCATAATTANAACATTTAATGAAATAGAATATCCATTACTATTACTATTACTAAACTGAAGAATGTGAAGACAACGAGGAAATACTGAATTGAAGCAAGAACAAAACCCGGCAGGGCAAACATCAAATCTTGTAGTCCATGTTCAATGTCTAGGACTTTAATTTCAAGTGATATAAAAGGTAGCACTCCTTGACATTTGTTCTCTATAACATCTCTCTNTATATATTTTTCTCTTGGGCTACTTCAGTTCCCTGTATGGAGATCTCTTTGGCANATATTTCATGGCTCTGGCATCTCCAATATCTTGGCATCTTCACTCTAATCCAGATTTCATTTCACAACTTCATAAAAAGACCTCTTACAGCCCCTGGTACTTTCAAAGTCTTCATATTGACCATCTTGAGTGTCAGAAGTTTTCTGAAAATAGAATGATCCACAAACTCATTACTCTTTCATCCTGTATCTTCTCAAGGCAAAATCATGTGGCTTACATTGCCAAGTTCAACAGCTAGCTTAGAACAGAACCTCCATTCAGTAATATTAGCAGAAACATTTTTATTAAGTTTCTTCCTACAAGTGGATTATGCCCCTGTGGTTATTATGTATCATGAATTAAAACCACACCACTGATTCAATGTTATGCAATCTTGAAATTTTCCTTGCAAAACAATTATTCCATTACTTTTTTGTTTAGCCTCAGACAAGTTTCTAGGGAATGGGCAGAAGGCAGCCACATTTGTTTCTTAAAATATTATATGTGCAAATTCTATCCGAGTTGTTGATATTGTTCCCCTCTGAAACTTCTTGAACTGAACCCACACAATTCAATCATGCCCAGAATCACTGTCTTCCATGCTTTTACTAGTATGGCCCATTAAGCAGTGCTTAAAGCATTCTATTGCTTTCCTAACCCAAAGTGCCTAATTTCAAATTCCTCCAAACAAAAACATGGTCAGGTTTATCACAGCAATACTCCACTCCCAGAACAAACTTATGTCTTAGGGTTGCTATTGCTGTGAAGAAACACCATGACCATGGGAACTCTTACGAGGAAACCATTTAATCAGGGTTGGCTTACAGTTTCAGAGGTTTGATTAGTTATCTTCATGATGGGAAGCGTGGTGCCATGCTGGCAGACATGGTGCTAGAGAAATCGCTGAGAGTTCAAAATCTTGATCTGAAGTCAACAGAAAATGAACTCATACTGGGTGTGGCTTGAGCATATATGAGACCTCAAAGCCTGCCTCCACAATGACACACTTTGTCCAACAAGACTATACCTACTCAACAAGGCTACACCTCCTAATAGTGCCACTCTCTATGGCAAAATATTAAAACACATGAGTCTGTGGGGGCTATACCTATTCAAATCACCTCAGAAGCTCACATAACAACTTCCACTATTTTAAGAACAGGCCAGTAGCAAGATTCCAGATCAGCAATGCCTGATTTCACTATACCTTTCAACCAAATGCGTGTGTGGTGTTTTCAGTAATAGTACCCATCTTAGTTATATTTTTATTGCTGTGATAAAACCAAGTAAACTTATAAAATAAATCATTTAATTTGAGGCTCATGGTTCCAGAGGGTTAGAGTCCATGACCATACTTGCATGCAGGGCAAAAGGACAGCCAGTCATAGTAGCTAAGAGATCATAACTTGGTTCACAAGCAAGATGGGGTGTGTGGGGGAAGAAGAGGGAGAGAATGCTAACTGGAAATAGCATAGGCATTTGCAATTTCAAGCCTTATCCTCAGTGAAATATCTCCTCCAACAAAGTTCAAGCCCTAATCTTTCCCAAAGAGCTCCACCAACTGGGGTCCAAGTATTCAAACATACGAGTCTAGAAGGAACATTCTCATGCAAACAACTGCAAATTATTATCATCTAACAACTGACCAATTTATAAAAAGGTATCACACACTTGGCAGTGGAATTTCCCACAGCTTTTGGGAGCAACATTTACCATCCAAGTGGGATAGCTGTCTTTTAATTTTTCTTTTTTTTGAAACTTCCATTGTTTAATCTGTTTATAAACNAGTACATTTCTATATACCTTTTGTGCATAACTTAATTTTTGAAACCATCCCATCATTCTAAACCTCTATTCTTACCTTGATTAAAATATTCCACCTCTGGTATTCTCTCTCTCTACTTTTATATCACCTATCTTGTACTGACTGCTTTTTGCCCATGAGATATCCCCTAATGGCTTCTTTCTAGTTCTCCAGCTACAAGTGCTACAAGTTAAACACAGAGTTGTAAATATTTGAGATCATGCTCTACATATGAGAAAGAGCATAGAATTTCTGTTGTTCTTTTCTGGGTTACCTCATTCAGTATATTTTTTTTCTCCAAATGTGAAATACTGCTACTTTTATTTTAATTTGTCATTTCTTTATATTCAACTCAGTAGGAACTTTAATGTCACAAAATAATTTAAATAAAGGCTTAATANTTTGGTTAAGAGTTTAGAATTAGGTAAACACAATATTATTTAAAGAAATATTTCAGATATTTACCTGTGTGTATTTTGTTTGTTCTTGCCAATATGATTATTTTTTCTTTTTTATATTTTAATATCATTAAATTATTTGCCTCTTCCTTTTTCTCCTTTCAAACCCTGCCATATACCCATTTTTACTCTCTTTCAATTTCATGGCTTCTCTATCTTTCAGGGCAGGTTATTTGGTATTGGAAACCCAATNGGTATACGTTTCCCTGGGGAACACCTGATCTCTGAATCTCTCCCTTAGTTGACTCTAGTTCTTTATGTAAGGTTAGAGCCTCATGGTTTTTCCTCCACCTACTTTGGCATGAATATTGTTGTGGTACTTGTTCAGCTCATGTTTATGAAGTCATGTTAATGAGCCTTTATAGATGTATCTTCTTACATTGCTAGGAGATACTGTCTCACAGCAACCTCCCATGTCTTATTTTCCCACACAGATGGAGACCATTATGCAATGCCTATGTGTTTTTAAACTAAATGAAATCACTTTTATCTTCAATGAATCCTTCTTTCTTTTAGTGTGACAGAAGTTTATGTGATTCTCAGAATCACTATCACATCCAAATAAAGATCATTTCTTNGTTAACAGAGGTAATTTGAATTCATTCTATTTCCAAGATGACTGCTAGACATAGCTTTTTATTGACAGGTGATTAGTCAATACACATCAAATGATGAAGAAACACTTCTTGCCAGTTCTTACTGGTTGGCACAGCCTCAGTGTATATCATGTGCTAATTTGTTTATGTAATTTACTTTGGAGTGTTTTATATATATAATTTCAATGGAAGTATTCAAATGAAAAAGAGAAATTTCAGAGTTAAATACACTCATTCGTAAGCCTGAATTCAGCAGTATGCTTAGGAAATTGCAGGCACTTTATAGCGAAACACTTAGCTGAGATCAATTGTAGCTTTCTCAGTAAAACCTCAGTGCTTCTCTATGAAGAACTCGTGGTTCAAGAAAGGGGGTGGATGGGTGAAGAATGTTAAAAATTGCTTAGCNATGTCTGACATTTTACCTTTTAAATATTAATTATACTGTGGGCTTCTTCCTATTTACATACCTAAGTGTTTTCTTGGGACATAAATGATAGTAAATTGTCTTGAGAAAGCCATAGAGTAGCTTTGTTAGATAAAACTTCTTGCAGCTGGTAATTTTTGGCAATTAATATTATGAATGTTAATGCAATGGGGAGTGGGGAAGAGGCTTCCAGGATGCCACTTATCTTTGTAAAACGAAAGAAAATGTCAGAAGTGGTGAGCCTGCTGAGAACGTTACTTCTGGGAAGGAAATAGATGGCAAATGTTAAAATTACCATATTTATGGACAGGCTAGAACTTTAAGACCAGAGTATCTAATAAATAGTCTAGTAAATAGAATTTACTGTAAATATTTAAATGCTTATTTTGTATTGCTTATTACAACAATGAAGAACTTTTGAAAAATTGCTATGCTAAGTATATAGTGGGTATGAGGAAGAAAATGTTAAGAGCAAATCACATAATTCAATTCACTGGATTATCTCAGTAATTGCAGAGTTAATTAAAGAAAGTTCCATAGATGCTTAGATAATCTTTGGGGTAAATATTAAAATGTAGTTTTATACTAAAATGTAAGATTGATTTAGGAAAAGATATGAAGGATTCAAACCATGAGAAAAAAAATCAAAAGAAACATAGAAATCCACTACTTATAATTAGCATACAGTCCAAACCCATAACATTCTTACACACAATACAAGGGAATTATTTTAAAAGCCTGTGTCTTGTCACTACCCATTTGAAAATGTAATTTAAACCAGACTAAGTTTTCATCAGAAACAATGTAGGGAGACTACAACAATTCGAGTATTGTTGACAAGTAATTCATTTATAAATTAAAAATAAATATATTATCCCTTTGTATATTTTTGATTTGGTGTGTGACTGGGAAAGTCTAAATTTTAGTTTATTCTTTATAGTCTCAAATTTCTACATTAGTAATTCAGTAAGGAATTGTGAAATATATAAAATTATGTAGGATTTTGTTTTTACTGATGTGTATATTTAATTGATAAGACTCTGAAAATGTTAATTTGTTCAGGTAGGTATGTCTTTATTTTATGTGAGCAATTAAGATAGGGAGATGAAAATAAATATATTTATTTCACAACTTANGACACTCATTTGTAGGTAAATATAATGAGAGAAAAAACTGATATGAGATCAACATTCATAACTTTGTTGGGAGATCTGAAATGCCAGTTGTTTTAATCATAACCCACAACATTCTAGGTCTCAATACAAAGATCACAAAAGAAATAATATGAGAAAATGTGCCCTGTCCTTTATACTTTTGATAACTGAGGGTTTTAGGNTTTTGTTTTATTGTTTTGTGTTTTAGATTTTTAAAGCATTTTCATCCTTTTTAGATTATTTTTAATATTACGTTGGGTGTCTTCATGTACTGTTTGTATTTTTATTTTGAGCCCACTGGGTCCACTTAGTTCTATCTGTATGAGCATGGGTTTAGGATTATCTAATGGAATGTGAGTATCCTCTTCTTGCCTCCAAGAAGAACGTGAATCTCCATCCATCAGTTATCAGTTGTCCATAGGTCCTTACCAAAGGATATAATTTCATGATCAATATCATACTGCAGCATTCATGCTGGGATTATTGTCTGGCTAGATCTTGCACAGACTTTCGATGTGCTATCACAATCACTTTGAGTTNATATGTACAAATGCCCTTTTGATTGTGGGGAGAGGGGAACATATATTCACTGCTGGTGGGAGTGCAAAATTATTCCTCCACTATGAAAATCAGTAGTAGGTTCCTCAAAAAGTTTAAAACAATGTAATCCAGCTAGACAATTCTTGGGTATATACTCAAAGGACTCTTTATATCCTACTATAGAGATAACTGCTCATCCATTTTCTTTGTTGCACTATTCATGATATCTAGGAAATGGAAACAACCTTGATGTCCATCAAGTGATGATTAGAAATTAAAATATGGTACATTTATACAATGGAGTAGTTTTCAGCTGTTAAGAAAAATTAAATTATGGATTTGGTGAGTGTGTGGATGGAGCTGGAAATAGTCCTTCAGACTGAAGTAATACAGATTAAGAGAGAGAAACATATATCTTTTTTACATGAGGAGGATAGCTTTGAGTATTTAAAAAATGTGTGCTTAAAATGGAATAGTTTTTGGGTGTTTAGCATCTAGTTTTTAACCTTTATAATANATAATATGGAGTTGATGTGAGTAGTATAATGAAAAGCACCCACAATTATTTGCTGTTAGGTAATACTATGCATTGATATTAAAAGGTAATAATGTGCACCAGCTTAAAATTCAGCAGTGAATCCTTGATATTGCTTTGGAATGAAAAAACATAATTTGTGAAAGAGTCACAAGTAAGGAAATGGAGAGAATTATACATGGAGAGTAAAAACATAGGATTATAAACAAACTAACACAATTCAGAGAATTGCTAATGAATAATTTCATATTTTGCTGGTACCAGAAACTGGAAATGGAGATTCCCCTGCTTGCTAAAGAGAGTAAAATGGAATAGGAAAGAAAATATGTATTTTAAAGGCACACTGCTGAAATAGATCTCTAAATTTCAGGAAGAATTCTTTTTTATAATTTATATTTTATGTTTGTCTATGGGGGAAAATTTTTGTCAACTGGAACTATGAGAAAATTATTTTATGACACAGTAAAGTTTGACANTATCAATTGGAAAATGTAAGGCTTTCTGAAAACTCAACTACAAACCTCGAAAATTATAACGTATTAGAATTATCTGAGGGATGTGTAAGAAATACCTCTTCCAGTCACCTTGCTAAAGTATCTTAGTTTAACTTCTGTAGGTGAGTATAAGAATGGATTCTGAATGACTTTAAAGAATCAAAATAATCATCCAAGTTTGAGAATTACTGTTGACTGAGCATCCCGTGTATCAATTTGTATTGTTTGACAAATAGTTATGCACAAGTAAGGGCTAGTATCCAAAAAATATTGCCTTTAAATATCCCATTTTTGTATTTGCATAGGCAGGTGGGTTGAATTAAACCATATTCTTTCTTTGGTTGGTACTCCTGCAAACAATTAAAGAGAATGAAACAGGCCTCAGTGAAACTAAAAAAAAAATCTGGAGTGAATATGGAAGAGGTGTATTCCATAATTTTGTGATGGTCTGAATGACAAATTCCCTCCCTTGTCTTTGGTATTTGAATACTTGTTCCTCAGAGGATGGCACTCTTTGGGTAGATTTAGGAGGAAGTGTGTCACTGTAGACAGTCCTTAAGGGTTTCTTCCTCCATCACTGTCACTTCCTCCCTCCCTGTCACCTCCCTCCTTCTGCTTGTGGCTATAAGAGCTTTCGGTTGCTGCTTAAGTTGACTTGCTTGCTGTCTGATGTCTCCACAACACTTCCATATACTCCAATCTGTTTGGAACAATAACACCAAATCAACTAATTTTCTGAAGTTGTGGCAGCCATGGTATTTTATCAAAACAATACAAAAGTAACAAATACAATTTTATTTTTTTGTTTTGTTATAAAATAAGTTTGAGGATCTATGAGTATAGCAGAATATCATTAGGAATCATTTCATTGNTTTGTCTTTGTCAGTCCCGTTTGGTNCTATCCTAGATCTCTGGGATGGTTCTCTATCAAGTCTCTGGTTGCTGGCCATTCAGGCAGCATAGGGTATTGACTACCTCTCCTGCTATGGGCATCAAGTTAAACCAAACTTTGGCCACAAATTCTGTGCCACTATTGCTCCGGCACATCTTGCTGTCAGGACAGGATGTAAGTAGAAAGTTTTATGGCTGGGTTGGTGTCCAGGTTTCTCTTTCCATAGCCTGCAGAGTACCTTCTCATGCCAAAAAGACTAGAATGTAGGGTGAAGGTTCCAAGCCTCCACCAGCTTGACCTCTACTTTCAATGAACTGTGTGGAAGTTGTCCTTGGCAATGGGGCCCCACTGTCAGTTTTAAGTCCCAGCATCTTCTGTCCTAGCATCAGCCAACAACTCAGTCAACAACTCATTTGAATGCAATACTGTATCACCAGTGGAAGACTTGTCTGGCTACAAAGATGGCCAGTTCAGATTACATGTTATGCATTACTAAAGTCCCCTCTATGTTCACCCTCATAGATTCCNGGAAGTTTCCACTGCACTAGGTTTCCACATCATCCCTCAAATCCGCCCCCCCAATTCCAACTCCATACTCTCCTTCCATCTCTCCTATCTTATCCCTCTCACTTCTATCACACTTACCCCTGTCCACCCATAGAAACTATTCTATTTCCCCTTCCCAGGGAGATCCATGCTTTCCCCCTATAGCTTTCCTCTTTACCTAACCTCTCTGGGTCTTTGGATTATAATTTGACTATCATTTACTTAAGAGCTAATATTCACTTATAAGTAAACACATACCGTATTTGTCTTTATGGCTTTGGGTTACCTCACTCAAAATGAGTTTTTTTTTT
>LZPO01108363.1:0-17256 GCA_001675575.1 Neotoma lepida | reverse complement strand
AAGAAAGAAAGAAAGAAAGAAAGAAAGAAAGAAAGAAAGAAAGAGAGAAAGAAAGAAAGAAAGAAAGAAAAAGAAATGTAGTAATAAAATGACTCCTAATGATATTCTACTACACTCATGGATCAGTGCCTTNTTCAGCTATAATCAGAGAACTTTCCTCTGACAGCAGATGGGAACAAGTACTGAGACNCACAGACAGACATTATGCATAGAATGAGACCTTGGAATACCCATCCCAAAATGGGATGTCTCCATCAAATCCCTCCCTTCAGAGTTGAAACCCTGTGGAAGATGAGGCAGAAAGAGTGTCAGAGCCAGAGGAGAAGTACGTCAAGGAAACAAGATCATCTAAATCAACAGGGGCAAAGCGCATGTGAACTCTCAGTGACTTAGACAACATGCACAGGGCCTGCTCAGGTCTGCACCAGGTCCTCTGCACATATACTATGGCTTTCAGTTGTGGCTGTTAGCTTGGTATTTTGAGGGACTACTAACAGTGGGAACCAGTGTCATTGAGTCCTTTGCCTNCTCCTAGGACACGTTTTCTCCTTTTGGCTTGCTTTGTCCAGCCCCAATATGAGGGCTTTGCCTTGTCTTATTGTATTTTGTTTTGTTGTATTTGGGTGTTCTCTGGGAGGCCTCCTCTTTTCTGAAGGGAGACAGGTGNGGAGTGNATCTGAGGGAGAGGAGAGATGGATGTGAGGTCAGTTGGGAGGACTGGATGGAGAGGAAACTATGGTTGTTGATAGTGTATATGAGAGAAGAATATTTTCAATAAAAAAAGAATGAAGGGGTGAATGAATGCCCTGCCACTGGAGAAAAGAATAACAACTGAACTGTCACTTATGTCTGCTGGGAGGGGTAAATCAGTGTTCTCCAATGGAGTGACACTGGGTGTATCCACCACTCTAAGTCAGGCCTCATGTTCAGAAGTAGTTGACCAATATATAATAGACTCCACAGAGTTTTCTGTGCTTTTATTTGGTTGCAGTTTGGTGGGTTTTGGTTTTTACTTGTTTGTTTGTTTGTTTGGTTAGTTCGTTTTGGGGGGTGGTGGTTTTATTTTGTTTTCTTACTTTGGGGGTTTTTGTTGTTGTACTGGGTTTTTGTTTGTTTTTTGAGAAAGAATTTAAATTTGAGTAGACAAAGAAGAGACAATGATCTGGAAAAATTGGGGAAGGGAAGAATATGATTGAACTATATTTAAATTTAAAAATTACTTTGAATAATAAAAAATTAATATAATTTTTTAAAATAAAGGAAATTTATGAAGAAGCAATGAGATAGGATATAGTTTATATACTGTTAGGAAGATTCAAGGAAAAATACTATCATTTTTATTATATTAAGAGTTAAAATGATTCTATCAAACACAGGGTATATCACAAGGCACTTAACCACGAGTTCACAAATGAAACATGCCAGTTAAACTAATGTATTGATTTCTTGAGTGGTTAATCATTTTACATATTTTTAAACAAAACTGTATTATGTGGTAGAAAGCAAATCTGCATAATTTTTAAACAAAATCATGGAAGGCAATGTAATAATATAACTAAATTGGCTTCTTTAAATGGTGATTTTTGGAATATCTAAGGGAAGAGGAAAATTCTCCAAATCAGACTAGAGTTGATGAGTAAGACAAAGACAATGACAGAGGCAATGAAGAAAATTTGGTTTGAGAAAGAAGTGTTAGGAGAATTAGCATGACCTAGCTGTCAGATGAATGGACAATGAACGTAGAGATAATGGAAAGGACAGGGAGGATTTCATATTAATTAAGGAGAACAATCACCCACTGAAACAGGGAATGCATGAAGAACTTGTACTACTTTCAAGAACTGTGTTACAAAAAGTGTCAAGACTTCATACCCATAAACATAAACCCATCAACATGAAAATGCCAGAATTTTTACATTCAATAAAACCTTGCTACATTTATCTTGAAAAAAAAAAGTTAAAATGAGAGAAAAGTAGTGATCAAAATGAGCAAAGTTCTCTCCACCATCACTCTGCTAGGAGAAAACCAAAATATATTAGCTATAGAGACAGTGTAGGAACAAAGTCAAAATCAAGTGAGATCTCAGGCTATGAAGGGCTATAGAAAGTAAATGATTATGAAAGAACATTCTAGCACATACAGCAGCAGGGTATCTATGCCATTTCAAAGTCTCTTTCCAGTCTCAGGAGCTGCCAGTACTGGCAAAATGTCCCTGGAAAACAAAGCTCTTCCATGCCCCAGTCTACCATAACCTCTGGACTATTTATAGTGGTCATTCAGAAACTGCATTTGATGAGTTTTCATTTTTGTTTTCCCATCTCTGAAACTCTACANTCAGCTTGCTGATGTAGAAGTCTGTGTACTTTCTAATGCAATAAAAAGTGTAACACAAAGCCCACAGCCTGTAAATATCATCCTCGTCTCTGATGCATGGCAGGAAATTGAAGTAAATAGATTTAAAACTCTGCCATCACAGACGATGAGATTAAAGCCATTAGCAATCATAAACCCATTAGAACTCTGGTCACCAAAAGACTGTTATAGAGATATTTCTTGACCACATTAAAAAAGCCATATTGATATCATCCTACTTTCATTATTTAATAAAAAGGTTTTGTATAGGCCCTTGCTGTGAGTATTCTTTTCTGTAATGGTTGCTTTTAAATAGGAAAAAAATATTCAGAGTTTTCCACATTCTTAACTCTTTAAAGATACAATGGATGTGTTAGAGAGATGTCTCAGTGGTTAGGAGAGTCTGCTGCTCTTCCAGAGAACCAAAGTTCAGATCCCAATACCTTTGGGAGCTCACAATGCTGGTAACTCCAAATTCCCAGGAGATCTGATTGTCTAATGGCCTCCACAGGCCCTGGACAGACACAACATATACAAACTCATAAAGAACATAGTACACATGTACTAAAAACATCTTTAAGAAAGGAATGAATAAGGAAAACTGAGTACTGCTTCAGTGGCAGCATAACTGAATAGACAGGGAAGAGAGGCTACCTGCATTTCCTCTGTCACCTTTCTCAGTCTTTCACCCTGGTATACTGTCACCTTCCCAAATTAGTCATAATTAACTGGGTAGCTAGGGCAATGACAGTCATTTTTAGCCCCCTCACTCTAGCACACTGAGAAGAAAGGTTTTGCTTTATTTCCCCTCATGGCTTTTGTAGGAGAATGTTTTGTTTGGGTCCTGCCAGGCACTACGGTCCCACAGCAGCTTATAAAATAATTACTGAGAGGCTTATATTAATTATAATTGCTTGGCCATTAGCTCAGACTTATTACTGACTAGCTCTTACACTTAAACTTAGCCCATTTCTATTAATCTATATGTTGCCACATGTTCTGTGGCTTTACCTATGTCCTATTACATGTTGTCCCTTGGGCAGCTGGCTGGCATCTCCTCACTTAGCCTTCCTCTTCCTAGAATCCTCCTTGTCTGCTTATCCCTCCTGTATTTCCTGCCTGGCTAATGGCCAATCAGCATTTTATTAATCAACCAATCAGAGCAACACATATGCACAGCATACAGAAAGACATCCCCATCAGCTTTTATTTAAAAAATGAGAAAGAAAATGGCCCTACACCTATGTTCTCTGAACAAAGCAAGGATGAACCTTGTCTGGAAGAGGCCACATCGGGTACAGNGTAGGAGCACTTGGCTTTTAGATATGATCATCTAAGGCATTGCTGTGATAAGAAAATTGAGAAAGTATTATTCAATTTTTAACATAGCAAATTATTCTCAATTGTGAAGGATGTTTTTGTCATATGCTCCCCCCAAATAAAATAAAACTTTTGCAAATGAATTATATATTATGCTAATTTTCCTTTCCATCTCCAAAGTCCTGCCAAAAATCAGTTGAAATACAACTAATATTAAAAGGGGACTGTACCGTGGAATGACAACTAAATGATACTTTTGAAATTCTTTTATTATTAGTTTATTTATATCACAGTATAGTCTACATTTTTATCAACATTTTACTGCATTTTATTAGATATTTATTAGTTATTTCTAGATCACCTTTATTTAAGATTATTTTAATTCTTTGAGAATTTCATACAACTGTTTTCTTTTTATTAATTAATTATTTTCCATCCCAACCGCAGTTTCTCCTCCCTTCTCTCCCTCTGTTCCCTCCTCCCACCTCTCCTCAGGCCCCCATCCACTCCTCTTCTGTTTCTGTTTAGAAAGGGGCAGACCTTCTATGGGTGTCAACAAAGCATGGCATATCACTTAATCTCCACACTCCCGCAACTTATTCTAGATCTACCTCTCTTTCTTACTCAACCAAATTTATATCTTTTCTTTTACACCCATCACACCCAATTTGTGCTGCTCATATATACTTGGTTGTGTAGCTTTCTACTGCATTGTGAACTACTTGCCTATCCACATGCTTATTAAATTAAAACTGACTTCTCCTTTCCCAGAAGCTACAAATTGTAGCTCATCCACTATATGTGAGACATTTTTTCCCAACTCTCCACTTTATGCTGGGATTTGGTCTAGCTTGCTCTTGCACAGGTCACAAGTCACACTGTCACTTCTGTGAGTTCATATGTACCATTGCTCCGTTCTACCTGGAAGACGCTGTTCCCTTGCATTAATCCACTACCTCTCACTCTTACTCTTTTTCTGTGACCCCTTTCACCATGAACCCTGAGCCTGTGAAGGAGGGCATGTGTTACAGATGCCACGTATCTCTCATTCTCTGTATTTTAACCAGTGTGGCTCTCAGTGTTAATAAGCATGTGCTGCAAATAGATGCTTTTCTGATAAGGCTTTTGAGATNTACAGATCTAAGAACATAACTCTAAGTCATTAAGAATCAGTTTTAATACTGTGTCTATTTGTAGACTATTGGTAGTAGATGTTCCCTTAGGGTATACTTGTCCAGCCACAGGTTCTTGACAGTGGTAAAATCATGAGTTTCATCTCATGGAATGGGACTTTCATCCTATCAGAAAGTAGTTGGTTCTTCAGATGATATTCATGCCAATCTTGCACCAGTGGGCATGTCTTGCCAGGAAAGTTATTATTACAGATCAAAAGATTTATAGTGTTTATGATTGATGGTTATCATTTTGCTTCTGCAGCATGTACATCACTTTCAAGCACTATGGAAAGTAGGGAGTAGGATGGATCTTTCACATTAGTTCCAGCTTTGTTTCTTCATGTTCTGTGACTTGTACAGGTGATTTCTTCAGCAATACNGTCTAACCATCAAGTTCTGGAGGCAACTAATTGCATTAACAAAATCCATTAATGTCTGTGAGCCTATGGAAACTCAGTGACTTACAACTCCATAAAAAAGTAACCAATTCCTGGAATTCTTTTTATTTCTTAGTCTCTGATGTCTAGTTGTAGTATTGTCATCCCATTATAAAATAACTCCATTTAAACTGTTTTTATNTATGTGTGTATATATTTTAGNAAAATTCTATAGTAGTAGGTAGGGTTCTATACAAATGTATGGAAAGTTTTTAGTGTCACTTATCCCTCCACAAGATACAGCTATATCACTCTTGGCAATGCACCCAAAGGTCTCTATATCCTACTATAGAGATACCTGATCATCATATTCATTGCTACTCTACTCAAAAGAACCAAGAAATGGAAAAGACTATTAACTGATAAATGGATAATAAAAATGATGTGCAGTATNTATACAACATACTACNATTATTAAACTCACATTTTAATTGATATAGCTTTAANTCATCTTGGTGATGTAATCCAGACCTAGAAAGACAAATGTCATATGTTGTCCCTCATTTATTGATGTTAGCTTTGAACCTTTATATATGTGTGTCTCAACTGAAATATCTACAGAGATATAGACACTATTAAGAGACCATGGAAAGAGGAACTTTCAAGGACAAGGGGAGAACACAGTGATATGAAGGATCAGAGGAGAACAATGGAACAGTAAGGGTTAAATTGGTGTGGAGGATGGAAGAACAGTATAGAGGCAGGAATAGAAGGAGGAATAAATAACACTAAATATCTCATTTTTTCAAAATTCAAATGTGATATATTATGTAGAAGACAGGGCAGCTTAAATTACAAGAGCAGTATTGAATTCTGGTGGAAAGTGCTTTGAATATTATTGCAATAGTAATTTACTGCTTAAAATTGAAATTCAGTGTCTCAACAACCCAAGTCAAAATTATTATTAAAGCAGTACAAACTTGACCTCAATTAAATGTTTCTTCAGCTAGCACATGAGTATATATTGATAATAAAATAGGTTGAAAAGCGCTCCAAATATAACTTAAAAATGACTATGCCAAACAAGTAGTCATTTAAAATTGGACTTTTACAAATTTACTANTAGCTAGATGAAACTAACATGCATTACTTTAAAAAGTATTGAATAGCTATAAATCTTAAGAACTTGAGTTCTTTTATATTTTCAAGGAATAAAAATAGCAGTTCAATCTGTAACCTATATCCAGTATTGCTTTCTAGAGGGGTCCAATATAATAGCAATCGTTGGGCAGTCTGAGTTGGGGAGTAGTCAAAGGAAATGTTCAGTTATCAATGAGCAGCAAGCAAACTAGTCAGTCTTCTGGATCTAGTTCTGGCTTAACATAAGTCTCAGAAACTGTATGCCTATCACTTGTTTTTGGAAGACCCAGTCCCTTGGTCCTATCATGGTATTCAGCCAATACATTACAAATGTGCTGAGCACACACAGGGTGTTAATTGGAGTTTGGCATCCCCTGGTGCATGACAAATTAGTTCTCCACCAGTTAGAAATAAACAAAACCCCAAAGGGTTTCTATTAACCACTAACAATTTGGCACTATTTAACCCTTTTTTAACTACTTCATACACTTGCCATGGGTTTAAGCAAAATCAGTTCTCAACATATACCTGTATCTACACTTCTGATAAAAAATATTTTATAGTAAATTTCTGCTAGACATGAATATTGTCTAACATGCCATATCTATTGCATTTTTTTATTTAACTCGAGGCCACTCCAAAGGTGTTTTATGGTTTTACATTGAGAATTGAATGTCAATATTTGTTAAGAGATTATCCAAAATGGAAGACAGATCTCCAGTCTTCCCAATGGNGAAAACTAGCTCTGCCAATTATTCTATATANGCTCTCAAGAAACTTTGTTTCAGTCTGCTGTTGTTTGCAAAATGAGGGTTCAAAAATGCTTTAGCATTGCTATGAAGATTAGCTGCAANTCAGNATATATTAATAAAAATAAAACCTTGGAATATGGATCATAACAATTTGTGTGTATAAGTCATATATTACATTCAGTGAACAAAATTACATAATCTGGTTTTGAACAAATATTACAACATAATTTTTTTATTATTTTAGAAAAAAATANGAAAAACTCCTTTGGATACTAGGCAAGGCTATAATTTTGAATAGGGTGGACTTGGCTGTAAGAATTCCCACAGTAAACAAGCCCGGCTACATGAGATTCTTCCAGCAGTGTTTTATACCAAAGTAAAGGTGTTTCACTTAGCACTCTCCTGCCATCCCAGNATTTCTCCTTCCCAGTTNTCTCTCCATCCACAGTTCTGGTCCTGGAACACAGGGTTGCTTTNGGATCCTAAACATTCCCAAAAGGAAAAGCTCTTATTGCTAATATTTTAACTTTCATTCTTTATGTTTCTCAATTATTCACTTACACATTTCCTTATAATTTTGTGCAACTTCTACCTAAGTAGAGAACTTCACTAGCCTGTCTCTATGTAAAAGGAGACATCCTGCATCTAGGATATTTATTATTTCAGGGACTTCCAATCTGGAGACCACAGGCTACAAGTGTCTCAAGACAGCTATGAGTGAAGCCCAAAACATTTAGAAACAACAACCTAATGCCATACTGTCAAAATGTTGAACTTTTAATTATGTGAATCTAATCTTTATTTGTAAACCTGTTTGAGAATATAAGTTCCATGGAATCAGAAAATTTCCCCCATTATAGACTATGATAGCCAGATAATATGGATTAAATAAAAATAAGGTTTGGTTGATAGTTTATTACCTTCAAAATATTGAGTTTCAGGATAGCTATTTCTGCTTGGGATCAAGCCTTCCAGGCTTATGCCTGCAGAATACAGGAAGGATAAGGTCAGCCATACATGCCCATTTAAAGGCATTTACACTTTAATTTATTTTAATTTTATTTTAAATACAAGCATGCACATTTAAAGCAATTAAAGGCTATGAGGGCTGAAATATTAGTTTTGACAGACAGAGAATAATGTCCACTAAGTCACATTACATTTCAATCTTATTTTGATCAAATTAAAAATAAGGACTGGTTAGGTCACTCTGAAAGGCTAGAGTCAATGCATCCTGTTCTAATCTGTCCTATTACATTCTGTATTTTGACATTCTTAGTGGTGTAAGTCTGCTTATAAACAAAGAACTACAAAAAATTCGCTAAAAGCAATCTTGCTTTCTCTTTAAAAAGTAGAGTTTGGTGTTTTTCCCCTGTCAATGGCATTTTCTGCCTCTAAGCTTTCTCTGAGCTATTTCCCTGATCTGTGAGGCAAGGGATTCTGCCTGCCAGCTTCCTGAGTAGATCTAGGGGAAAATTAACACATCCACCGCTGAGCTCAAGCCTAGCTGACATCTGGTTTACTCACTTCCACAGCACACTTGCGTTGCACCCTGTTGCCTTCTTCTTATGCACTGTTTTATCCTGTGGCCCATTTCAAGAAATGCATTTAACTTTTAGGTACTACTCTGTGGCATGAAGTGTGGCAAATAGGAAATAAAACACCCTTGAAAACGCATTTCCACATAGATGCTGCTATGGTAATCACCTAATATCAAACCTCTGAACGTATGCTCGTTTTCATAGAAGCTTATGAAACCACAGACAATGGAATGAGCCAAAGAAACTGATCTCACTCATCAGGGNATGTCTGTTTTCATGGATTAGAGCTTATTGCTGTCCTAAAAAGGAAATAAGCAACAATTCTTACAAATCTATTTGTTTAATATCTTATTTTCTATAACAACCAAAAAATGAAATCAGAGTTCAAGACTGGGTTTCATNTTNGATTACAACTTGGAAAATTATGTCTTCTTTGCGTTGCTAGTAAAATAAATATAAAATAAAATAAAATAAAAACTGAAAAGTGGTGTATCCCTAGTGATGACCCCCATTCCATCTAGATATCATGAAGAAAATTATACTAAAGGATCTTTTCATCTTTGATAAAGGTTATGGTAAGGAATTTGTGTTATAAACAAGATTTACAATAAGAAGTTTTATTTAAAAGTATGTATTTAACATAANTTGCCCAATAGGAGATACAGTGAAGACATTATGTTCAGAATTAATAATGCATCAATGAAAACCTTTGTTGTCAATAGTAAATTTAAAATAAAATATTCTATAAATTTCATATTATTGAAACCACACGAGAAAGTATCTTTTATTTCACATTTTATTAATTGTGGCTTGTTATTTTGATAAGCAGTGTGTGTGTGTGTGTGTGTGTGTGTGTGCACGTGCATGCGTGTGTGTGGTTTTACCCATACATATTCTTGTGGATAGAGATGTGTGAGCACCTGTGGGGGCCATGAGTTGTTTAACTATAGTTCTCCACTTTATTTTTTGAGACAGTATTTCCCATCAATCCCAGAGCTCATGCATTAGACTGGACCAGCTGGCCAGCAAGCTCCGGGATTTTTCTGTTATCACCTTCCAGTGCTGAGATTACAGGAACTTGCTGCNGTGCCTGGCCTTTTACACAAGTGCCAATTAAGCCCAGGTCCTCAGATTAAGCACTAAGAAATTTGATCACTGGGCCATTTTTTTAGCCCCAGGAATTGTTTCTTTATTAATCATTAACAGTGTATTGGAGAACTTACTATTTTAAAGACAAAGTGACAAATTCCATTGTCCTATACAGTTAAAATTCACTAGAATGTCAACTAAATGCCATGATTCTTTCTTGAGGATGTATATGATTTAAATGTCAATAAGTATTATACCATATGACTTGTAATGTAAACATTAATAAGAAATATATCATTAAGAAATAAAATAAAAAAATAGGGCTGAAAAGTTGGCCCTGTGTTTAAGAACACTTGATAATCTCGCAGAGGACCTGGATTCAGTTAACAGTGCTAACATCGTGGCTTATGACTATCCTTAACTATAATTCCAGAGAACCTAGGCCCTCTCCTGGCCTCTGCAGGCATTAAGCATTCATGCGATACATTTGCACACATACAGGTTAAACACTTACACACATAAATATGACAAACTAATTTTTTTAAACTAAGAAATGTTCATTATTATGCCCCTCAGCCAAAGTATCTTACCATGAAGTTACAGTGGGTAATGAAGATCAATAACAATACTCTATTTTGTTTCNGAGACCTCTGGAGCCTCCTGCATTGGTTAAAATTTTTTTAAATAATTGAATAAGAAGGGCAGATGCAGCAAGTCAGAGATTTTGCAGATAGCTTTGATGATCAAAATTCTTGCCTATATAGTTTTAATTGATGTGGTGATACAATGTTTATGCTCCCACAAATAAACTTGCCTGAAGATCAGAAGGCAAAACTAGCACTAGTTAGCCATAAAGGCCAGGCAGTGGTGGCACACACCTTTAATCCCAGCATTTGGGATCTNATGTCTTTGCTCCCAGTACTTGGGAGGCATGCAAGCCTTTAATCCCAGCACTAGGGAGGCTGAAACAGGAAATGATATGACTGGGCAGAGAAAGGAATATAAGGTGGGATGAGAAAGGAGCTCAGTCCTTTTGGGTGAGGAGTTGGTGAGGTGAGAGGTAGCTGTGGCTTGTTCCTTTGTCTCTCTGATCTTTCAGCATTTACCCCGATATCTGACTCCAGGTTTTTTTAAGACCAGTTAGGATTTGTGCTATATCCTGTCTTCCATGAACAACGATTCTTGTAGCAAATAACTCTTTTTTTTTCTGTTGGTGATCAGTATTGTACAACCCATAGACTATGCATACCATTGCTGTTATTNAACACAAAATATGTATTATCAGAGTTTAAAGAACATTCTAATCATATGAACACCAATAAAATCATGGATAAATGAAAAATCATATTAGTATGCTCTGAAGTTTACATATATATATAATATATATATATATATATACCTGAAATCACCTATTATCAATTAGTATTCTTCAATATATTTCAGCACCTTGAAGTTTCATTTGTACAGAATGGTATAGAAGCAATGTGAAATTTGATTCTTCAAAGATAACAGGAAATGTGTAGTTCATGCAATGCCATTTATGATAAGACTTTTTGAATACTGAATCAATGGGTATAAAAGGAAAAGTCAAGGAAATAGTGTTTACTTTCTGTTTCCTCTCTCTTTTCATTAATACTGTCCTACTTTAGCACTCACAATTTTATTTCAGGTACCTGACTGACAATTGTCTATGTTATGGGTTAGTATAAAGATCAAAAATGAAAAAAAATGGGATGGGTATAAAAAATTTGGCACTGGGAAGCTTATAAAGAAAATANTGTTGGTTAGAAATAACTAATTATTTAATACTTAGTTGTCTTGAACCCTTAATAAGTGAGTATTTAACTTTGGTCTCTAATGGTAATTATAAGGGACCTCTTACCACAAAAACTTGTGAATTGCTTATACCAATCAGAGAACTGAAAATTGAGTACTTACAAAATAAGTGTTCATCTTCCACATTCAAATGACAGGGTAAAAAATTTCATGGATTCACTGTACAACAAAACTGGTGCGTATTAATAATCATGTGATGCTTGTGGGAATTATCCTAAGGATGTTATTGAAATTAAGGTATATTGACTGTCTAGACTGTCTCTCAGAATAAATTAAAACGACTCTAGTAAGCATGTCCACCTTTATCCATTCTTTCTGTAGTACCTAACAAAATCAGACAGATTGATCATTTATAAACAGAAATTTACTTATTTCCAGTATTGGAGACTTAAGAACCAGGTACCAGCAGCTACATTATTTGATAACACCATTCCCTTCCTCTAAGATGATGCCTTCCCTGCTGCATTGTCTTTAGGTGTGAAACCCTGTGTTCTCACATGCCAGATGGTAAAAGGGGTAATGGAAAAAAAAAGTGGCCAAATTTGTTTTTTAATAATAACATTAATTCTACCCATGGAGAAGAAAACCTTCTCCTCCAATCATTTGTTAATACTGTGACAACAAAA
Organism: Neotoma lepida; assembly: GCA_001675575.1. Lineage (NCBI taxonomy): Eukaryota > Metazoa > Chordata > Mammalia > Rodentia > Cricetidae > Neotoma > Neotoma lepida. The sequence goes on along the minus strand of LZPO01108363.1, from coordinate 5,047 downwards.
ACTCAATTTCAACTAAAGTTTTGATCCCTGGCAAGGCCCAAGTTTGACTGGTCAGATGGTGAAACAATGTATGCCCCCCCAAAAAAATTATAGTAAGCTAACAGTAGTGTGTGTGTGTATATATATATATATATATACATATGTATATATATATATGTATATATATATATATATATATAAAACTAAAACGTAACAGCAATGAAGTGAAGAAGAAAGGAGAATTCTAACAAAGTTACTCTCATTCCAGTATGACTATGTGGGCCTGTGCTTGAGTATCTGCAAAGCAACATTGAGTTTCCAATTGTGTGAAAATTAGATTTCACAAAAGATTTAAATAAATAGATTAAATAAACAAAGTTGAGAAATGGATGGCATTTAGTAACCAGCATGACCAAAATGTGTTATAATGTCTAGATTTCCATTAAACCATGTACAATGTACAGATATATGGGATAGAGAATGGGTAACAGAAATACAATCTGAAAGGCTCAAAATGCATGATTTAATATCATAGAGGATAAACTGCAATATAAAAATTGGTACTAGAAAAAAAATCTAGAAACTTCTCTAGTGATCAAAGAGCCAAATATCAAGAAAATATCACAAATTATACATGCACATAATGAAAGGGTGATCAGTTACAAGAAACAGCAATTTATGCATTGAAAAGAGAAACAAATCTGTGCATTGAAATGTGGTGTGCAATGTAGATCAGAAATAAACTAACAATACCATAGAGGAGCCCTGGATCCTATCAGGCTCAGCGCTGATGAGTCAATTTATGTGAAAATTAGAATCACCCAAAATCTTCAAGGCAGATTACATGTGTATGATAGACATTTAATGTCCCTGGGAGATGCTGAAAAAACTGTGGTGCCAATAGAGATAAATGAAGAGATATATAAATCAACAAAGTAGAACATCCCCACTCACACTCTTCATCCAGGGAGATTGTTGTTTCAGTCATTGCTCCATGGACAGTTGCCTGCGACGAGAAGTCTACATTTTCCTGGGCAGGAAAGTGGAGACTTTGCTTCTTGAGATATACAGGACACTCAGAGACAGAAACAAACACTCATTCTGATAGTCAGAGATGACCCTAGGATCTCTCTGATCTCAAAGAAATTTATTTGCAAGTAACTTACAACCTCTGCAGCTAAATGGCAGGTCCTTTTCCTCCTGCTCTCAAGTCAGTGTAACTGCCTAACTGTTTTCAGTTGGTTTGTNTACTTGATCTTATAGCTACTTTCAGGTTGTTTATCTTTAAATTAAATTTGATGTTTCCTTAAAAAAANTAAAAGAGAAGAGAAAAAAATACTTAAAATATAATAGTTGGAGACTGCACTGTTTACTTTAATAAAGGATTGATTAATCAGGCAAATGATAGAACAAAAAAAATCCTAATATCACTATAAAGCAAATAGACTTGCAGGTTATCAACAATAGTAGGCCATATTTCTTAGATACACAGAGTATCCTCTGCAAAAGAAAACATGGTAGGTAGCAAAGTAAACTCAATGAACTTAANTTGCAATAAAACCTTGCAAAGTATCCTTTTTAGTAAGTTTGACTAGATAGAATCCAAAATAGAAACTGGAGAATTAATATGTCCAAATTAAACAATATATTCCCAAATAACATTGAGGTAGAAAAGTANTCAAAGGAAATTACAAAATGTATGTAGAACTCTGAGTGTGAAGGCACTTAATGGGTATATGGAATGTAGGTACAGCTGAAAAAAATTAACTTTGATANTATGGACAAGTAAAGGCCTAGAAAGTCAACATGACTTAACTTAACTCAGAAGAAACAGATAATCTGAAAAGATCTATAACAAGTAAAGAGATTCATGAATGAAATAACACCACTCAGAAAACCAGGGGTATAAATAATTTCACAGTTAAATTACATCAAATATTTAAAAAGAAATNAATAAAACATTTATTTGCAGCTCTTACGAGGAAAGGGTTACATCTGATTACACTCTTCATTTCAGGAAAGGGAGACAGTATGGATGANTGTGATTGTGATTGAAGATCTGCAAGCTCCGTAAATGGCTAAAGCNGTTTTAATTATATTGATAAAAAATAGAAGCAGATGTAAATGTTATTGGATGTTAAGGTATTCTTGTTGGGAGCCCTTCTGGTCAGAGGTTGCGGTCCAATCATGGCCCAGCAGTTCTCTCCAAAGTAACATGGAGGACTCCATCTCTAGTGAGAGACTTACTGCTTTGTACCTGTCCTTCTCTGGAGAATATTTCTAGGTCAAGAGGACTGACCTTATCTGAAAGCTGTCTTTAAGCTTGGATTCCTGATTTATCTCTAGTGTGACACTTGGCACAGTTTCCTGCTAGAAGCTTTCCCCCTGCTGCACATATGGAAACTAAGACTTGTACTNGGGGCTTTGCTATAGGACCCTNCTAACACACCCACAGCCTTATGATAGGAGCATGCCACTTAATGAAATTAGGATTATCCCCAGGCTTCCCAGTCCTATATATTTCCTATACTCTGGAATAAAGTTGAGCTGATTCACTGAAGTCATATCCCAGAGTGCTATCTCCATCATATTCATGGGCCATCCAAAGATCTTTGTTGTCACTTCTGCCCCTTTGTTCTTGTGGACTGGTGGTCATGCAGACCATAAAGATAAATGGGATCCCACATATTCTTTCCCTTTGATTTGTTGCATTTTATGTATTATTTTATTTTGTTTTGTGTAAATTGTTATTAAATGTTAATATGAAACACTTTAAATATTTTTTTTGAAAAATTACAACTATCTCCAAAATAGAACAGAATGGAANATCTCTAACTTAATTTTATGATGCATGCATTATCTTGCTATCCAAACTATTGAGATAAAACAAGAACAGAAATTATAAAACAGTAGCTTTCATAAGAATATATACAAAAATCCTAAGCAAAAACATAAAACTAAATGAGAAACACAGAAAAAGGATTATAAATATTAAACAATTGTAATTGGAAGTTTTTCCAGTCCTGNCTGCCCTGTGGTCAGGACAAATCTCTCCCACCTGCACATCCCACAACTGCTTGGTCCCAAATAAACATACAGAGGCTTATATTATTTACAAACTCATGGCCTAATGATGCAGGCTTCCCTCTTACATCTTAAATTAACCCATTTCTATAAATCTATACTTTGCCACCTGGCTTGTGGCTTACCGGTACTTTACATCTTGCTTCTCCTGGCCACAGCTACCAATGTCTGCTCAGCTCTTCTCCTCTCTCCCCAACTCAAATGTCCCACCTAACCTTATTCAGCCTCACCATTGGCNAAACAGCTTTATTTATCAACCAATCAGAGCAACACTTATTCACAGCATACAGAATGACATCAGCCACCAAACAACAAACATTATTCTAGGTATACAGATTTGGTTATTACGTGAAAATCAATGAATTCAAAATACTATATCANTAGAATAAGGAATGATTAAAAGGCATTCAAAATGGAACAGTCTTTTTTCTTAAAAAAAAAAATTAAAACCTAAGATGGAACTTCCTCAACTGGTAAAGGGATGTAAAGGTAAACTTTTATGTGCTGTTTTGTAAAATAGAAAAAAATGACTTATTTCTCCTTTGTAGCACAGAAATGGCAAGGATGCTCTTATAGTTTCTTTTGATCATATAACTGGACATTCTACTGAAGAGTAATTTGTCAAGATAATGAAATAAGACACATCTAAATGGTGAAAGAAAAGTAAACCTATCTCTATTTTTAGATGCATGCTCTATTACTTGGGAAATCTTAAGAATTCTTTAAATTAGCGAAAACTAATAAATCCAGATAACTTTCAATAAACAGATTAATATGTGCNTTAAATGTCAATTCTATATGCATAAGCATAAAATAAGCAATCCAGAAGATTCTAAGACAAAACAATTTAATTTGCAGCAGTAACAAAATGATCACAATTTTAAATATAGGTTTAAAAAATAGTAAAATTATATTGCAAANACTATAAAGTACCATGAAAGTAAAAAACTATGCAAAGAATTAGAATTTCATTTTGAATGCAGGAGTGATAAAACATAGTTTTAAAAGAATATGTTACCTTGAAAATTAATGTATATAATCCTATAATGTCAATGTCATGCTTCTCATCAAACCTACATGGTGTTTTTTAAAAGTCTGCCTGCTGCTCATCAGAGCTACTCTGAAATCCACAGTCTTAGCAGTTGAAAATAATCTTCAAAGAGAGCAGCCACTTTGGAAGACCCATACTTTCCCATTTCATGTTTGCAAATACTACATTAAAGGTAGTGAGCTAATGTTTTTAAACATAAACACACACACACACACACACACAAACACACATACACACAAATACACACATACACAGTATGTATCTCAGAGCCTAGAAACAAACTTTGATAATTACATTCAACTATTATTTTTAAAGTGTTATGGAAATTTATTATAAAAAGAATACTATTTAAAAATGATGTTACAAGGCTGGAGAGAACATTCAGTAATTAAGAGCACCAGACCTGGCTCCAAAGTACCTGAATCGATTCCCAGCACTCACATGATGTCTCACAACTGTCTGGAACTCTAATCCCAGGGTATCCCATGCTTTATTCTGGCCTCTTTGGTCGCCAGACATACATGTGGTTCTCAGATACACAAGCAAGCAAAATGCCCGTACACATAAAATAAAATTAAAGAAAAAAAATACTGGATAATCTTGTGCAGAATAAAATTTAGCCTCTATCCTATACCATATGTAAAAGTTAAATCAAATCATATGTATTATCTAAACATAAATGGTAGAACTTTTACATGCATAGAAATAAATAGCTCTTGAAACCAAATTTGTGTTAAAATAAAAAAGATAATTTCCTCCTTTAAAATACTGCTAGGATGCACAAATAGTCATTGTCAACACTTTGGTAAACAGAGGAATATGATTCCACATCACAAGCTACTATTGCATACCTACTCAGATGTGTATAACTAAAAGATTTATAATAGAAAGTATTGGTAAGAATGGGTGACTAGAGTCCTCATACTTTGATAT
>LZPO01108362.1:39895-50718 GCA_001675575.1 Neotoma lepida | reverse complement strand
GTTCCAGGAAAGGCGCAAAGCTACACAGAGAAACTCTGTCTCAAAAACAAAAAACAAAACAAAACAAAAAAAGATATTTATGAGAGAAGGGGTAGAATGAGAAGATTAAATGCAGGGAAGGACAGATTTGGGGGAGAGGGAGGAAATGAAAGAAGGGACAGCTAAAACTAGGGGCAATTTGAGGATCACATGGAAACAACACAGTAGAAGCTTCCGTGTGTGTGTGTGTGTGTGTGTGTGTGTGTGTGTGTGTGTGTGTGTGCTGTGAATGGAATTGCAAAATAATAGTGGATACAGAGCATCAGTTGGACATTTCTCATCACCAAATGAAGCTTCCATTCAGAAATCTTATCCAGTTGCTGGTCAAAAGGGCCACACATGAACCCCCAAACAAATCAGGCTATTGTCAAGGCTATTGGTTGCTTTACACAAACTGAAGGCAAGGAACTATTCCTGAAAACAATATCTATACAAGTAATTGAATATAGAGAAGTCAAGCTGGTGGACTACCTAAAGTCTTCACCTTTACATATTACGGTCCATGGTATTGGAAGGTCCTCTTCATGCTACCAACAGAGAAAGGCAAACACCATGCTGTAAACCAACCTGGATGAAGCCTTCCAACTCTGCAAAGCAGTAAGTGAGTGAAAACCCTTCAGTCTACAGTGGTGTCCTGCTTGCCAGATGTACTAGTGAAATAGTAGCACAAAGCTTGTGGGAATAATCAATCAATATTGTTTGACTTAGGGCCCATTCCATGAGATGGAATCCCTTCGTAGCACTGCTGGGCAGGCCAAGAACCTNAGATTAGATAGGCCAGTGACCAAGGAGAAAACCAAATACAATTGTTCTGCTAAAGTATCTTAGCAATAAAATAACTCCTAACAACATTGTGATATTCCTAGATTAGTNTCTTCCTCAGCGATCATCAGAGAAGCTTCTTCCTGCAGTGACTGGGAACAAATATAAAGATCAGCAGCTGATCAAAGCACAGAAAGTGAGAGACATTGGAATTTAGGACCTCAAGGGCCTAAATGTGATGTCTTCATCAATTCACTCTCCTCTGTGATCAGGAAGCCTACAGAAGAAGAAGTATAAGTGTTGTTATGAGTCAAGTTATGGGATGGAAGACACTAAGAATATTGCCTTCTNAACACAGGAGGACCAATGCACATATGAACTCAGAGAGACTGGCAACATGACAAGGCCTGCACAGGTCCAGTCGATATGGGATCCCAGTATTTAAAAGGGAAATAAAAATAAGCCTATATCCCTATTCCAGAATCTGTCTCCAATTAACAAATGAAAATTTTTATTTCTCCAACTAAATCTCACTGGCTATTCAAACCTCTTGTAAAACCATTCCCCATGCCCAGCAGTAGACNGCCAACACAAAATGAACTCAAAGGCATCTGGGAAGTTTCCTTGTTCCTTGAAGGACCCTCACTCAAAAATAAAACCAAACTAACAGCCCCTGCTTGAACTAAAAAGGCCTGAGTTTTAAGTTTTGAGTTCCCAGAAATGCTGACAGAGACTCCAGGAATCGAAACAGTACAGAGTCAGGAGTTCTGGAGGGCTGTCTGGACCACAGAATGTCCCAACGCCAGAGATAGTCTATAAAAAAAGGAGTCTTGTGACAAACAACAGGTNAGGCTGGAGGATGAGATCACTTAGAAATTGTAAAAATTCCTGAGTAAGCAAAGATAGGCTAATTAATAATGCACCCATACTAACCCCCTCCCCTTTGAGAAGTTNGTGGGTTTTGCCTTTNAAAGCTGAGCTTAAGAAAAAAGGGGAACTCTCTCCTCACTGCCCTGCAAGAGGCACTGTGGACAGATGAGAGCTCCTGTGGACTTGTACTGCAAATAAACCTTGCTGTTGCATTCTGGACACTCTCGGTGGTCTTCTTGGGGGTCTTAATCTGAACAGAACATTCCTAATGCTTTATTGTGTGCGAACGTGTGTGTCTCTGCATCTATATGTGTCTCTTGAGCTTTCTCTTTGTCTTTTTCTTGTGATTGTTTGTTTTGTCCTAGTCTCTTTTGTCTGTTTTATCTAAATTTACATTATTATTATTATTATTATTATTATTATTATTATTATTATTATTTGGAGATTCCTTTTTGTATTCAAATGACAGAGAGAAAGAAAGTATTGATTTGTGTGGGTGGGAAAGTGGGGAGAAAAAATGGAGAGTTGTGGGACAGAAACCCGTAATCAGAATATATTGTATTTTTTTNAAAAATCTGATTTTAATTAAAAAATAAGCAATTAGATAAAAATATATAAAATAAAAATAGGTATATGAACATGAAAGACTATCTTTAATGTATATTGAAGAAATATATGTATGAAGAAATATATAGATATTTATAAGTATATAAAGAAATCTATATGTATGAATATAGTATATAGTATAAAGAAATATATGTGTATGAATATTGTCAACACAATTGAAAATATTCCATGTTAACATAATCTATAATTAATATTATCAATTTCATTCAAAATATATTACTTTTTCTGTTTTTTTTTTATTTCAATATTTACCTGGCCCCTGTCCAGGATAGACATAACAGTCTATGTTTTAAAGTGACCAGATTTTTTAAATCATTTTACAGTTTAAAATACTAGAGTTTAGAATCTTACATTTTAACAGCTCAGATGATATTACATATCATATCTAATATACCCACACACACACACACATGTATACTCACTCACACACATACACACACACACACACACACACACACACTATCCAATGTAAGTTTTTGCATCTACAATATTCCTAAGCTGAAGAACATTGTCTAAAGCTTTTTGTGTTTTGTCAAAGCTGAAACATAACACTAGTTTTCTCATGGTATTTTACATTTTATCTTCAAAATTATTTCTTANGGAAACTTAAAATATTGGTCTTTCTATGGTACTGTCATAATTTCTAAAATTCTATAATTATATTTGAAANAAAAGCAGCAGAATTTGAAGTTTCCATTATAGTTAGGTAAATGCAAGCAAAGTCCCTGTGGGGTCAGTAAGAAGGAATTGCCTAACCACTGGCCTGTGGGAGAGAAACAAAGTGTGTCCTAGTGTGCTCCAAAGTTAATGAACTTTAAGGCATGCAGAAAAGGATCAAAACTCAAATGCACACATCAGTGATTTATATAGTTATAACTTAATTATTTGGGAAGAATTTCCATTTGTGTTATATGTTTTATTATCGATGTAACTCAATTGTATTGCCTTTTATATTTGCATTTTAATGCACTAAGAGGATTTAATTTGAACTTTCCTCCTACAAAGCTATTCCAAATGGAAATTTATTTCTATGTTACTATTTGAGCTATATTATATTTATCCCAATCAAACATGTCAGAATGTCAGCGTAGTTATGTCACATACAATCTCTTTAGTGCAGAGCACAGGATTAGGATGCATCAAATTCAACTTAAAGTTTTAAACATCCTTGTTGGCTCTAGAGGATGACACAGGTACATTCTCCNTGGTGAGACTTTAAACATTAAGAACATCGTGGTTCTTTTGAAAGAAAAATAATTTAGTACAAAACTTCAGTTAAGAGAGGTAAATCTGATATTTTTAGGTAAGAAGTATAGCATGCTATCACCATAAATTTCTAGAATTCTTGTAAGAAAAATATCCAAAATTGGAGGTGATGAATATGTTAATTTAGTTAAATCATTGAACATAGTATGTTCAAAATCACAGCAATACCTTTTATCCCATAAATGTATACAAATACAATTTGTGAAGACATAATAAAAATAAAATTAGAAGAAAAAAATGTAAAGATCCGTAAGATGAAGAGTGGATCCCTTTGTCTCACCCACCAACATGCAAGACAGGCACTCCCTGGAAGTCCACTGGCCGTTCAGGACAGGGAATTAGGTAAGCAATCTTTACTGTCCTTCCTGTCCTCCAACTCCAATTCCACAGTCTCATTTCCAGCCCTACAGCAGATCACTTACAGGGGCCTGTTTTCCCTCTCTTTCTCCATTCCTTGGAGACTTCCAAACCCCCTGTTAGACTCAGCTTTTCTTCCTCCTGTGAATCCTCTCAGCCCCAATCATTCTAGCCAATCCCTGTTCCTGCATATAGCTTCCAATACCTAGAAACTAGTTCTACCTGGGACCCTAGTGGTCACGCCTGGCAGGAATCGAGAAGCACTTCCTAGAAGATAACCCATAACACATCACATTCTATAGATCCAGTAAGAGCAACAGAAACCAAGAAACAAAANAGCCACTCAACAAGNACCAGATATCAAAACCTAAATTCAAGATCATTCCATCCCCAGACTGTAGACAGCACCATAAAAACACAATCTATACCAGCCAAAATAATGTGTCCCCTAGGACCTGGCAACCCTACAACAGGATGCCTTAAGAAATGCTACATAGCTGGAGCACAAGTAAAGAAATTAAAATTAATTATAATGAATATGCTCAAGTTCCTTCAAGAGGATGTGAATAAATCCATTTGTGATATTAACATAAACAAAAAGTGGAATGAAATGAAGAAAACTGCCTGACACATGAAAGTGGAAATAGAATCAACAAAGAAAATAGAGTAAAGAATGCCCAAACTGTTGGAAAAAATGGAAATGAGAAAAAATGGGAACTGGAACAGGAGCTTAAGAGGCAAACAGAGAAATGCTGGAGTTAATTGACATCATAAACCAAATGAACCTAAGAGATATTTACAGAATATTTCACCTAAATACAGAAGAATACACCTGCCTTTCATGAGCTCATGGAACTTTCTTGAAAACTACACACATACTTGGAAACAAACATGCCACAACAGACACAAAAAATTGGAATGAAACCTTGAATCCTATCTGACCACCATGGATTAAAGTTGCCTATCAACAACAAAGGAAAGCTAAAAGACTCATGAAAACCCAACACCACATACTCAATGAGAAGGGAATCAAGATAGAAATTAAAAAAGAAATGTAACGCTTTCTAGAATTGAATGAAAATGAAAGAACAACATAATCTTATGTGTGATTCCAAAAAGCCAGTCCATAGTACTAAGTGGCAACATAAAATAATTGCAGAGAGCTCATGTTTGTAATTTAATAGCACATCTGAAAGCTCTAGAACAAAAGGAAGAAATAATACCCAAAAAAGTAGAGGGCAAGAAATATCGAACTCAGGACTGAAATAAATGAAACAGAAACAAACAAATAAACAAATACAAAAATAATCAATGAAATTGGTTCATTGAGAAAATCAATTAGACTGAAATCCTTAACCAAATTTACTAAAAGAAAGATATGGGAAATTCAAATTAAGAAATTTAAATACAAAATGCTGGGTATAACAAAAGATACCAAGGAAATCCAGAGAATCTTAAGTGCATACTTTAAATATCAATACTCTACCAAACTGGAAAATATAAAAGAAATGAGTAATTTTCTTAATACATACCATCTGCCAAACTTAAACCATAATCATAATCAGATAAGCAATTGAACAGACCTATAACATGCAATGGATAAGAAATAGTGATTAACAGTCTCACAACAGCAACAACAAAAACAGCATAAGCCCAAATTGTTTTAGTGCAGAATTTTATCAGACTTTCAAAGAATTTCAAAGGTAATGCCAATACTCCTCAAATTATTCCACAAAATAGAAATAGAAGGAATACAGTACAATTCATTATATGAGGTCACAGTGACCTTGATAACTAAAACACATAGAGATTAAAAAAAAACAGAAGTGTATGTTTTCACTTATATGTGGATGTCAGCTGTTAAATCTTTGATAAGCAAGCTACAATCTATATAAAAACAGAGGAATATACCGTAGGGACAACAATGGAAGCTTGGATCACCTTAAGAAGNGAAAATAGAGTAGATAGTTATGTGTAGGGGTGAAAACTGGAATGGAAGAATCAAAAGGAGGGGGATGGAAGAAGGTTGTTAGAGAGGGAGCACAGGGAGAGACAACTAAAACTAAGGGCTATTTGTGGGGTTGTGTGGAAAGCTAATAGAATCTTCCAAACATATATACATATATGAAGGTGATCTAAATAGAATTGCTATGTAATACGGAAATGGAACATCAACTGGACATTTCTCATTACCAAATAAAGCCATGTGTTCCAAGAACGAGTTACATCTAATTCAGTTATTTGACAAAGGGCCCTCTTGGAAACCCCCAAACAGCCCAGNTCCCTACTAAAGCTAAAGATTGCTCTCCAAAAGGTGATGGTGAGACCCTTTTGCTGAAGACATCACCCATTACCCACACAAAACACTGAACATAGAGAAGTCGAACTGGTGCTTTCCCAGAGCTTTCATTCCTACTGACTAGTGTTCCTGGTACTGGAAGGTACTCTGCACACTACAAAGGAGAAAGGTGAACACCAACCCAGCTACTAATCCTTTGATCTACTAAAGCCACCTGACTGCAAGATGTGCTACTGCAAGAGTGGCACATAGCTTATAGGACTAACCAATCAATATCTGATATGATTTAAGACCCACTCCACAAGATGGAATCCATTCCCAACACTACTCGAGGGGTCAAGAACCTGAAACTAGATAGCCCAGAGACTATCAAAAAAGGGGGAAATCAAACACTGCTGTTTTGCTAAAGGAATGTGCAATAAAATGACTCTTATTGACATTCTGCTATACTCATGGATCAGTGTCTTTCTCACTCATCATCCACCTGTAGCTCATAGAAATAAATCCTGAAACCCACAGCTGGACAATATGCAGAGGAGGAGAGACCTTGAACCATTTGTTTCTTAACAGTATTTTTCCACCAACTCATTCCCTTCAGGGCTCAGAGAACACTGTAGAAGAGAGGGAGGAAAGACTGTAAGAGCCAGAGGTCATAGAGGACACCAAAGACACAAAGCCTTCCAAGAACAAAAGGACTAACTTANGTANGAACTCACAGAGACTGCAGCAGCATGCACAGGGCTTATACGTGTCTAGGCCTGATGGGGGCCAGCTTTGAGAGTCTGAGAGTAGAAGCGGACATAAGCCCACNTTCCTAACTCAGAAGCTGTCTCTAATTGATAACTATTCCCAAAGGAGTCTCACTGGGTTTACAAACCACTCCTTAAGGCCAGACCTCATTCCCAACAGTAGATGGCCAACACAAAATAACTTGGGTATTTGGGTATTTTTTCCCCTCATAATGCTCTGTCTGATATTATCTTATAATTATTTTGTTTATTATTATATTTTCTGATTATGTGTTTTTCAGGGATTTCTGTTCATGTCACTGTGTGTGTCTCTATGTCTATATGTATTTCCTATGCTTTTTCTTTGGCTCAACATGTTTGTGCTCATTTGTTTGTTTTGTCCTATTCATGTTTGTTTGTTTGTTTTTAAATTATTTTATTATATTTTAGGTGCCTGTTTGCTTTCTAATGAAAGAGAGCAAGAATAAATGTTACTTAGGTGGCTGGGGAAGTGGGGACGATCTCAGAGGAGCAGGGAAAGAGAAACCATAATCAAAATATTTTGTATGAAAAAGTCTATTTTCAAAGTGAAGAAAAAGAAAAGCTAATGGATATCTGTGAGAGTGATGAATCAACACAGAGAGGCTAGAAGAGTTGAGAGAGGGTTCAGGTATTATTGTGATCTATTTCATCGATTAATTTCTTAAATCTATTTTAATTTTCAGGTTTTTTCATCTACTGATTGATTTTTCTTAGCATATCCAATAATAAAGGCTGTAATATTTCTTGGTAGTGCAGAATTATACATTTGTACCAATGCATAATAGGAGACACAGTGATAAATCCAAATTAGAATCACATTTTTATTACCATATAAGTTAGAGTTATCTCTTTATCCTGTCTTGGAATAGGCCTTCTGCATAGTTTAATAAAATATTTCAACTGTATTGCTATCTTCCTCTAACTATTTCTCATTGATCTGTACCTATAAAATTAATGTTTGAAATATACAGACTACTTAAGCTAATGAAAAGCATGTTTGTAGTTGGTTTACCTGATTAGTTAGCATAATTTTGATATCTAAGATGAAGTTTGATGAGCTACTTTGAGTCAAGCAAATTTCTAAGCAATTTTTTAAAGAAACTTGACAACTAAAACTGATAAATNCATAGTATCTCACTACAATTTCTGAAAACACTTAAAAATAAACAGATAAGATTCACATTTTATATTTTAGAATGATTATTATTGTTGCNCTAGAGTTCTTTTATGTCCTGCTTTCAAGTTCAGTCACCATGGCCTAAACACACACAAGTCCAGGATTCCAGTGTATTCTCAAACCTTCATATATCAATACAGAGCTACACTAAAACATATTTATCTCCATAATAAGTATGCAAATTACAACTGATTTGATAGTTTTAGAGGCTATGTATACATTATAACACATTATAAAACTAGAATATTGCACATTTCAGGCTAAGCATGGTTAAGTTACTGCCTATTGACAAATGGAATCATCGTTTATATGGTTGGCAATTCCACAAACTATATTTGTGTTCATTTTAACATGTAAAAGTATTTTACAGTCCCACTCACAACAACAACGTCTGAAACTTCTCCAAGTCTAAGTGATTTATGACTATACCTGAGTCAAGCATTATTAACTTGCATTTCACAAAGAAATGATCTGTCAAACCATTTTAGAAAAGAATGCAGCTTATTTCATCTGAAATGAATTTAAAGTGGTATAATGATTGTATAGTATAAATTGGTGGAAAATACCACATTTGTAGACCACCTAAAAAAAATATGTGCATAGAACAAGCCAGTAAACAAACAAAACAACCTTTAAGNTTCCTTTGCCTGAGCTTGTTTGAGGAAAAATAGTATAAAGTCAGAAGTAGAACCTCTCATTTGTACAATGCACCATTCATCACCCACCCTTGTATAAAGCTCCTACATAAAAGTAATTGTGAGCTGGGAGTGGTGGTGCATGCCTTTAGTCCCAGCACTTGGGAGGCAGAGGCAGGCAGATCTCTGTGAGTTCAAGGTCAGCCTGGTCTACAGGGCGAGTTCCAGGACAGCCAGAGCTGTTACACAGAGAAACCCTGTCTCCAAAAAAGCATAAAACAAACAACAAAAAAGTAATTATGAAAAATCTCCCTCAAAATGAAATGGTTGACTGTATCTGATTAGAATTACCCATAAATCTGAAAGTGTGAAGAAATTAAAGTGAGATCCATACATTGTTAACACTAATCCCACATGAGGTGAAATGAATATTTATCTCATTTACAGGTTATATGATAACTAGAAATCATGAGATTTGAATTCTATGTAGGTTTAGCCAATTTTCCTCCACATTTGAATCATCTNCATTGTATAGCACATGTATAGACATGTATGACTATGTAAAGAAGATGGAAGTTTCAAATTTGTAGAAATGCTACCTTCTGGTATTAATGAGTAAGACAATTTAAATACCATGTTGTCTTTAACAACTGTCATTAAGATAAAATGTTTGCAATACACCAAAAATAGAAGTTCCAATATTTCATTCATTTATGGCACAATATAATATCATAGACTGAGTTGAGTTCACAATAATTTAGTATATTTCATTAAAAGAAGTTCAAAGCTCCCCAATACAAGAAATGAAGTATGTTTAAGAAANAGAAATGTGGGACTGGAGAGATGACTCAGTGGTGAAGAGTGCTTCCTGCTATTGCAGAGGACCCAAGTTCTGTTCCCAGAACCCATATGGCCTCTCAAACTCCTGCAATGCCAGGTTTGTAACACTCTCTATTGACTGTCACACGCATCAGGCACACATATGTCCACATCAAATAAATAGATAAATATCAACAAATGTTTACTTAAAAAGAGGTAGATATAGGTGTAGCTTCTCTGATTTTTCTAAGAGACACANTCTCACAGCAAACTTCCTGGGCCTCTGGCACTCACAATCTTTCCACNCCCTTGTCTGCAAGGATCCCTGAGCCTTAGATGTCAGTAGATGTGTTGTAAATGTACAGTTGGGGACAGGCTCCACAACTCCANATTTGTGGTTTTTGTAAAGGTTACTCTGTTGCAAAGAGAAGTTTCTTTGATGAGGAGTGAGTATATGGCTGCCTAAACATGACCTAAATGAGGATGACACCTGTAGACATGCTAATGTAGAAGTGGAAAAGAACAGCAGACCTCAACACTAGACCATTACAGACAACTAAAGAATTTAGAGAGAGGCATAACTAATTTTTTCCAGGGAAGGACACATCAGTTGGTTATCCAATACTGAATGATCAGCCCTGAAACTATATTCATAAAAGAAACACTCTACAGACCTAGCTGGTTGTATTTATATATTTAGGAAAACACACACACACACACACACACACACACACAACAATAATTAAAGAAAAGGAGACAATGAATTTGAAAGAAAACAGAGGGTAACAGAGGGTAAGTACATAGAAGGAGTTGGAGGGAAAGGAGGAGGGAGAAATTGATGTACTTACATTATAATCCCCCCAAAAAAGAAAATATATTTTAAAAATTGATTAACTAAAATAGTGAGACAAATAATAATCACCCTGATCATGCACTGGATAAGTGCATTTTTCTCATAAGAAAAATGTGCAGGAGATATTTTTTCAAAAAGGACACTTAAATAAATAACAAAGATCTTTATTTCAGCTANCACTTTGGTACTCTGTAATGAAACAATATTTGATAGTTAGAATTACATCAGAATAATATATTTTATTTAGATTCATATTTTATATATGTTACTTTGAAGAAATGTCTGTGCCCTTGAGAAACCCAAGTGCTTTATAAACTATAAACACAGACTGAGCAAGATAATTCTTTTT
>LZPO01108361.1:42224-56876 GCA_001675575.1 Neotoma lepida | reverse complement strand
TCCCATCATGATCTCTTAGTCCCTTGCTCATAGAGGGTCCCCTATCTCCCATTGATTGGGCTCCTGGAGATCCACCCGGTGCCCACATCTGTTGAAAAATGGATCAAGAAAATGTGGTACATATACACAATGGAGTACTACTCAGCAGAGAAAAACAATGACCACATGAAATTTGCAGGCAAATGGATGGAACTAGAAAATATCATCCTGAGTGAGGTAACCCAGACCCAGAAGGTCAAACATGGTATGTACTCACTCATAGTTGGATACTAGATATGAAGCAAGGGATAACCAGACTGCAACCTACAGCTCCAGGGAGGAGCCTAAGAGGGAAGCATGGATCACCCAGCGAGAGAGAAATGGATGAGAACTACATGGGCATTATCATTTCTAAATTTCTTTTGCATCATATGTTTTTGAGACAAGATCTCTCGTAACCCAGTCTGGCCTCTAACTCTCAATGTGCCTGAGGATGNCCTTGAACTCACGATCCTCCTCCCTCCACTCTCCTAAGTGCTGGAGTTACAAGTGTATGATACAGTGCTCGGAACACTATCATTTTCACCTTGGAAAAAGAGAGGAAGTCTAAAAAATTCTCTTTAAGATGGAAGTTGTAAGTTAACTTTACAAAAGTAAACATATTAAGTTGGAGGCTGGCAGAATTTTTATGTGATGTATGAGTGTACCCTTCCACACTGAAGTCCTGGGCAACTGGGCAGTCATAAAAATGCTTCCTCAGTTGAAATTTCTCCTCTAAATGTAGAAGGATGTTGTAAGCAGCCCCTCACCATCTCCATCGAAATACCTGTCTGAGCACTTCAAACTCAGTGTCTTATAAATGTTACAAAACATATCCACACTAGATACTCAGGAACATTTACTGAATAAGTAAATGAACATATTGTTTCCAAACCTCCTGAAGTTCTTTTCTTTAAAAAATTCTTTTTTCTTTATTTTCTCCTCCTCCTCCTTTCCCCCCTTCCTTTTGGAGACCTTTTGGAGGTCTCATTACATAGTGCAGTCTAGCCTCAAACTTGCAGTGGAGACTGNCCTTGAACTTGTGATCCTGGTGCTCCAGCTTCATTAAGTAGGATTACAGATGTGCATCACCATGACTGGTTTTNCAAATTTCCTTTTACAAAATTGCTCTCAAGTCTTAAGCTACTTTTGCATTGACAAACAGTTTGATAAATCTTCTATATATAGGAGGCTAGATAGTACCTTTCAACTCCAAATCACTTACCCAATTAGGTTTTAGTTCATTTATGTTACATGTCACAAAAAGGAGCAATATCGTTCATACTATCATGGATGTGGCTGTTTGTAGGAAACCTGACNGGTCAGATCAGTGCTCTCGGCACCAATCAGCCCACTATTTCTCCTCAGTTGAACTNTTGTAATGGTCTCCATCCAAACTCATCTCTTGGCACAAAGCCTCTTCCCACTCACTTATGAATTAGTTAATCTGAAGAATATAGCTCTTGCTTTACTCATTTGCTTAAAATTTCATGTGTTTATTTTATGTGTATGTGTAGAGCCTACGTGTAGGTCTGTGCACCACCTGCTTGCAGTGCCTGTGGGGGCCAGAAGAGGGCGCTAGATGTCCAGGAACTGGAGTTCAAACCATTTGTGAGCCTGGATCCTTTGGAAGGGTAGCCAGACCTCTTACCGTTTCTTCAGCTCCATATTCACTTTTCTGTAACAGCGTATTCCTGTCATTATGATAAAATTTGAGCAGCCCGAAGTTTATTGTTCCATGGTCTGACTCAGCCAGGTGTGCTCATTAACTATGCTCTTGCACTCCACTTTGCAGACAAACTAGGCTTCTTGTCAGTTCTTCGACATTTTTTTCAGCTCTCTGCCTCTCAGTCTTCTCCCATAGAATAATCCTTTCATAAAATTCTCTGTTGTTAAAATCCTGCTCTTCTTCCAAGGCCGGCCACTCTGCTGCTCTTTCCTGATTCTTTCTAACATTTTATTTGTCTGTTAAGTCAAATGGAAATTTATCTTTTCCTCTCTGTGGGTTCATACCAGTGTTGACCTATGCAGTGGTTTTGGGATTTATTTCTTCTCTACTTGAGGACATCCTACACATTGAACCATTACTCATATCTGCTAGTGTTATAGCTTAAAAAACAAGCTGAGTAGATGAAGGGGTGCCTGGCTAAAACTGGAACTGTAGTGTATACTGGACAGTAGGACCTGTGATTGAATCTAAAACTGACCAGTTATATGTTTACTGTGGAATCTGGNTCACACAACTTTTCATCAATGGCATGGAATTTACTCTTTAGAAACTGTTTTTCAATAAGGCAGAGTTTAGAGATTCAATTGTGAGCAGTCATTTAGATTTTTTGAATTACAGTTTATATTATTATTACTATTACTATTATTATTAGTGTGTGTGTATGTGTGTGTGTGTGTGTGTGTGTGTGTGTGTGTGTGTATGCACGAGCACACATGTGTGCCATGGTGATTACATGGAGGATGGAGAATAACTTAAGAGAATCTCTTCTCTCCTTCCACTGTGGGTTCCTGGGATTGAACTCAGGTTGCCAGGCCTGTAGAACAAGTGCTCTTACCCGGTGAGCCATCTTGTTGGTCCTTGTGCATTACATTATGAGGCAAAGTAAAAATTAACTATGTTAAAAATTTATAATTTAGATGCTAGCAATATGGCTCAGTGGTAAAGAGCACACATTATGTCTACAGTGTTCTGTNTGCATGTGNCCCTGCAGGCCAGAAGAGGGCACCAGATCTCATTACAGATGGTTGTGAGCCACCATGTGGTTGCTGGGAATTGAACTCAGGACCTCTGGAAGAGCAGCCAGTGCTCTTAACTACTGAGCTATCTCCCCAGCCCCGTTGCCTGTAACTTTAGCTCCAGGGGATTCAGCATCTCTTCTGGCCTCCACAGGTATTTGCATTCCTGTGAACTCACCCTCTGTCCCCACATACACACAATTGAAAACAAAGTTTATAATTTAGTGTCGCATCAGAGGAGCAAATTAAATATTTTCTTCTGATAGGGAATTCCCTGGGTGGAACACAGCTGCACCTGTGAAGAGCTAAAGTGTGTCCAGGCTGTGAGTACCTTTGATAGAATGGTGTTTCAAGGGGACCTCTCAGGTTTGCCCTTGCTAACTTTCAAGTGTCACTTAATTTGACAGTTTCAAACTATTATACAACATACGTGATTTGGGGTGAAAACACGAACAAGATCACTTGGAAAGGCTAGAATGGGAGAATCTTCAGCTTTACTGTGATTCCTATGACCTGAGAATGAGATGGTGTCACATCTGTAAGCAGACCATCTGGAACAAGAAAAGTGCTACAGAAGAGAAATGAATTGCTAGATAGATGTATTCCCGTGAGTTGGGACAGCCCATGCCAAGGGACATGAGTGCAGTTGAAACCACCTTCTAGGTAAATTTGATCAATTTCATCATTTGGTGGTCTCCTTCCTGTGGGAACATACATAAGATTTTTTTTATAACAGTCATTTATAACATATGATCCTTGTTGCCTTTATAAATGGTTTGGCCTAACACAACTATTTTATAAAGTGAGGGATATTCTCTTAGTTGATGAGATGTGTTTCTTACTAAATTTCATAAGCTTACAGTTCATTTCGTAGATGGATACTTTGGTTCTCCTGGAAACACTGCTAAAACTAATGCTTATGTCAGTGCTGAAATGTTCTCTTTCCCCTGGAGCCCTCTTTCCTGTGAATTGGTTTTCACAGAATGTGGGAGGGTATAATACAAACTAATTCCCCAAGTAGACTTCTGCCCAGATGCACTGTTCCAATGCCAGAGCCACATGGTCATCCCACGTTGGTATCAGAACAATCACAGTGCTCCGGTTCTTCATTAATTTATTCATTGCCATACTCCTTCACCAAGGCAACCAAAGGGAGCATTAAAGCAGAAGCCAATACACCAAAATCTCTGTATATGGAAACCTGTATATGATGAATGTTGCTAAATCATAATTTCAATTCTTGTTTGGTTAAATAAACACTTTGCTTATTCATTGACTGATTTACTTTTTCCTGGTGTATGTGTGTGTGTGGTGTGTTTGCAGGAATGTTCAAATGTGTGTGGGTGCATGCATGCATGTGGGTGCCTATGCATGTGTGTAGCATGGGTGTGGAGACCCAGAGGTTGAGATCAGAGGTTGTACTTGATTGCTGTGTGCTGCTGATTGAACTGAACCTTGCTGATTTGGCTCTTAGCTATCTAGCTTGTTCTGGGGATCCCCCGTCTCCACTTTTGGGGTACTGGGATTATAGGATTGATGGGAATGGCTTTCTAAAAATGTGTTGCTCTGATTGGTTGATAAATAAAGCTGTTTGGCCAATGGTGGGGCAGAATAAGGTTAGGCGGGACATTTGAACTAGGGGGAGAAAGGAAAAGAACAGAGCTGGAGAGACGCCATTCTACCATCTAAAAAACAACATGTAACGGCACACAGGTAAAGCCACGTGGAACANGTGGCGACATAGATTTATAAAATGGGTTAATTTAAGATGTAAGAGCTAGCTAGCAAAAAGCCTGCCATGGCCATAGTTTAAAAAGGATATAAGCCTCTGTGTGTTTACTTGGGTCAAANCCGGGNNGGGCGGTACCGGGACCGGGACAGGACAAACTTTTATCTTACATAAGATGGCCACTATACCNACTAGACATTTATATGGGTCCTGGGGACCCGAACCTTGAACCTCATGCTTGCTTTATCCACTGAGCCATCTCCCTAGCCCCTAGATAAACAAATATTCTTTTTTTGGACATTTCTTTTGTCTTTTAAAAATGATTTATTTATTTTTATTTTATGTTCATTGGTATTTTGCCTGTATGTATATCTGTGTGAAGTTGTCAAATCCCCTGGATGTCATATCCCCTAGAGCTGGAGTATAGACAGTTGTGAGCTGCCATGTGGGTGCTGGGAATTGAAACCGAGTCCTCTGGAAAAGCAGACGGTGCTCTTAGCTACTGAGCCATCTCTCCANCCCCTAAACAAACATTCTTAAAGATGAATTTGGTAAACAGTCTTCACTGTTTCTATTGTGGTACAGTGGCCAGCCATTTTGATAAAGGGATGAGGTGTGATAGTTGCTTGCTAATATCTGCATTGGAATAGAGGGGGAGAAAAAGAAGAATGCTTCATATTTCTTGTCACAGGCCTTTTATGCTTTGTCATTCTTTATAGTGAAGGCAGAAATATGATTTGTAATGTTTTGTTCTTCAGTTTCATACATACTCAAAGCGAAGTTCTGAAATACCAATGATACCCACAACAAATCAATAAGTTAATAACCGGTATGAAATAATGGAAGCAAACACTNTTTTCTTTATCACTTATATGGCCAAGTTGGGGGATTAGGAAAAATTTAGAAATATGAATACTTTCAAAGTAATGATCTATTCTATGGCATCATTTAAAAGTCTCTACAGTACAGAAGGTAGGAACACATTAGGTAATTTCCAATTTTAAATGCCTAACATCTATAATCATGAATAAATTATATAGGACATGTAGAACACATTTCTCCCTCCATTCTTGTCGCAAGCTGGAATTTATGATAAATACATGTCTCTATCAAGTCAGAGCCATCAAAAGCGACAGTTTAAATGGTAGTGAGGAGTTGGAGAGAAGGGGGGGTGCTCACTGCATGGCTGAGCACATGAGCTTATGTGGTAATTATACTTTCAGTAATTTCAAATGCTACAAATTGCATTTCTGAAATCTAGAGAAAAATGTTGAAATCTGAGCTTTTGCAGGTGTTTCATGGTCAGGTCCAGAGGTTTCATTGGACAACATTCTTANCAAAATTTATTTGTNTCTTGTTCTACTGCATTCCTTTCTTTGCTATCTGTACCCTGGCTAACTCTTCAAAGGAGACAACTCCAGTGTCACTCTCAGCCCATGAACATGAGGGGTGGGTACACAGTCAAGGTTCAAATCAACAGTCACAGTGGAGGTATCAACATTAGACTGAGCCTCTGAACAGGCCTGACAGTCATGGGGCTTATGCTTTAACTACCAGCAAAGAGACCAGCTCATTTTTTTAAAGTCTAATTTATGTGTGGCCATCTTTTGGGAAAAGCTTGTCTGTTAAAGAAGACAACACTGGACAAAGGGGAGGTGGTGTGTGTGTCAAGAGATGAAGACAGATTACGTTGGCATTCTTTGAGTAATTGGATTACCAAGCTCTTGAACTATTCTACCCATGCACTTTTAATCTCTGTCAATAAATTCTTTTTGAACTTAAGGCAACATGATTTCTGTCATTTGTGCCCAAGAAGTCTGATTAATAAATGCCCACAGCACTGGAAATCTATGAAATGGACGGAACCCACTTTAAACTCTGACAAATAATATACATCTACAGAGATCTTAGACTTCTAAGAATTCTTCGAAGTCTCATATGTAAACCTCATATGTGTGTATGCGTGAGTGTTTCTACAAATGACACTTTTATGTGTTAAGTTAGGTATTAGAACTGGTGCTGATGTATTTAGATGGACTTTGTGTATTAAATGAGCATGAATCTATAACAATTTTTGGTGATAGTTAGAATGAAGCCATGGCTAGTTTAAATGTTTGCTGTGATAGAAATTCTGTTTTGTCACTGTTATGGTGATGTTCTGGGTAGATTCTCCTAGTGTCCAAAATCTGCCTGTTGACCACCTATTGATCTGTTTTTAAAATGCATAAGAAACAACAAAACTGACTTCTAGAACTCAAGTTTGATAATTCATTCAGGAACTTAGCCATCTCCAACTGCAAGGCTCTCTGCTAAATCCACTTAGAGCACAAAGTGACATTGTATCCATAAACTTAATTTGTTCGTAAAAATGAGTTTGTCAGTAAAAAGAAACTGTTTTCAGAGTCTGTTTATCATGGGTTTTTACCAGAGTTTAGCTTCTGGGTGTTCCTCCAAGAAGCCACTCACTGTCCTGGACTCTGCTGCTGTTTCAAGGGTGTGTGCCTGTTCCTTTTAAGTATTAATGACTCTGTGCTTGTGTCCATCCTACCTGATTTCACTATTCAGCAGTTACTTGAAAGTCACTTTCCCATTTAGTTTTCAAATGCTGCCAAAGTGGTAGAGTTGCTGTCAAATCCACAGAGCTGTAGCCTAGGAGGACATTGCGCCTCATGTGATCCTGGCCCAAGAGGCTGGGGATATGGACACTAAACTTGAGTTCCAGCAATCAGTTGTGTTGTTTCTTATGCATATTCAAAACCAATCACTAGATGGTCAATAAACAGATTCTGGAATATTGTTCCTCATGTGGCAGTGACCCAGGAGGCTCTGGGACACTGTGCCTCATGTGATTATGATACAGAAGGCTCTGGGACACACTGCTTCATGTGGTCACAGCCTCAGTCTGCCAGCTCACGGTCAGTAGAGATTGTGGTAGGAGTGTTAAAGAAGCAATACAGAAAACATGCTATGTATGGATTTCCATTTCCCTCACGAATCCCTGAACGCACCATGCTGAACTCCACTACCCAGGAGAAATGGGCATTTGGACAAATAGGGAAGCTTCCTGATGGATTCTTCCCCCATCATATAGAACTGGATAGCTTGTGAGGATAAAAATCAACTACATTGTGAAACTTACAATACCATGTGTGTGAAGGTCATAAAATCCTCTGCAAAATCGAGAATAGCTACAGTTCATGTAACTGTTTATTAGGTGGCATAAACCGTAATCAAATAGTTGTTTATTTAAGAATTCAGTGACCATCAACTGGATTCATCTGGGTAGAACCTGTGCACATGTTGCTTTTTCCCTTGATAATTGGTTAATTATACATTCTATCACCTTATTTCTAGTGGTTCTGACATGAATTATAATGTGGTTTAGTATGTTCTATTCCCAACTACTAACTTTATCACTTTCCTCTTTTTATGTGAGTGTAGCTGTGTACATGTTCACATGTGTGTTTGTACTTGTGGGTACACATGCACACGTGTGCACATGTGTGAAATTGATACCATGTGTCACTTTGATTACTCTCCACCTTATTTTTAAAGATGTGTTGTACACTGAATGTAGAGCTTGCCAATTTGGTTAGACTGAAAAGAAAGTAAGCCTCAGGGATCTACTTGTCTCGACTGCCCAGTGCTGGAATTACAGGTGTGTTCTAGCCACAGTGGTGAGCTTTGTGAATGAGTGNTGCGGATCTGAATTCAGACCCTTATGCTTGTACAGCAAACATTTTACTGACATCTCTCCAGCCTCTACTTTATCTTTTTTCTAAAGTTGCTGGAATCCTGTGATGCTATACTGANATCCCCTCTCCTTTTACATTATCTCTGCCCTACATTCTAATTGTATATGTCCTTTCCATTTAAGAAGTTATTGTCACCAAGTTACATTTGATTTTCTTCACATGCATTCACCTCTCATTTACACATTGGTTTTGGTTCTTGCTTTGGTTCCCATGTTTTAGATTTATTTGTTTTTATTTCATGTGTACGAGCGATTTTCCTGCGTGTGTATCTGTGCACCATGTGTGTGCTTGGTGTATGTGGAAGTCAGAAGAGGGTGTTAGGTCACCTGGAGTTGGGTTGTAAGCTGCCATATGGGTGCTTGGAACTGAACCCACAGTCTCTGCAAGAGTAGTAAGTGCTCTTGCACTTAGAATACCGAGCCATATTCTAGCCTCTCTTCTTTCATTTTTATCATACTTACCTGCACTTCAGAGAGAGCCACTTAGGGTTTATTCCAGTGAGTTTCTCACTAGATATAAGTACTTATAATTTTTATTTACTGGACCATCACCTTTATTTCATCTCTGTATTTGAAGGATCAATTCATATAGAATTAGAAGCTGACAATTATTTTCTTTTAGCAGTTTAAGTCTCCGTCATTGTGTCATTTCTAGTGAGATGTTTCCTTTCAGAGTCATTGTTGCTCCTTTGAATCTATGCTTACTATGTGTTTATTGACTTTAGTTATTGAATATCCTGACCCTAGGTGTAGAAACGTTAAATAACAACTTCTAGTCATGTTAATAAAAATTGTGATGTGATTAATCGCAAATAATTTGAACTGAATAAAAAATGTTTNATATGGCAATAAATCAAATGTTAAGAGCAAATGAATGCAACAAGTGAATGAATGCTTATTGTGCTCACACCATCAGGGGCAGAAGACTGTGAAGCTACAGAATTGGCAAAGGAGGGTGTAGCAGAGTCACTTTTTGTAGCACTTTCATTACTATTATGGTTGGTTTTAACGTTAACTTGCCACAAACTAAAATCACCTCAACAGGGAGCTTCAACTCAAAAATTCTTTTGATTGTCTTGATTGATGTAGGAAGACCCATGTGGGTGACACATTCTGTTAGCAGCCCAGGTAAAATAGTGCACAGCAGAAGGGAAGGCCTTTGCCTTTGCTACAGTGGCTGCCCCCTTGCTGCTGCTGTTTCCCTCACTGACGTCAGAACCAGTGTTTCTAGGTCTCCACCATGGGCTCAGTGGCTCTCCAAGAGTCTTCGAGGCTTTGGGCTCTAGATTGGGACTGTAGAGGCACCTAACTTTGGGGACTGAGCCAAAGTCCAGCCTTTCCACTTAGCATCTCCAATATCATCAGCTCTCTACTGCAAACTAGAATCCACTTGACTCAGCATCTTTCTGGAACTCAGCATCTTTCATGGAAGTGTCCACGCTATCATCACTCTTGTATCTCTGCATGCCTGCAAAGCCAGTTTCACATGACTGATGACTGATGGTCAGAATAGAAAACATTCGAGTCTAAAGAGAAAAGGAGGAGGTTTTAGTGGAAAAAGTCTTCATAGAAATTATAAAGATTTCCAGATGAAAGAGTCTACGATATGAAACTATTTCAGAATTTTCATTACTAAAAGCATTTGAGATGGGGGTCTGGCTGTAAGAGAGGATTCTATCTCCTATGAAAGGGGATATAGGGATCTAAGCCTTAGGGAATAGATACAGCCAAAGTAAAACNGGGCTGTAAACATGTCAGGGACTCAGCCAGAGGGAAAAAAGTCAGAGTTCTCATTGTTCCAACCATGGAAGAGTTGACTTGCACCAGTAGCTCNCTTANACTCTTCTTGCATTTCCTCCTCTTCAGCAGATGAATGGCTGCAGTCTGGGGCAAGTCAGCGACTCTGTGTCTAAAGGCCTTTCTTGTTTCCATCCGGNTCTCCTATCAGTGTTATATATCAGGTTTGCCTCTCCTATTGATCCACTTCTCATCAACTCTCCCTGAATGAATTGACTTCTTCTTTTGTTTCACTATTGAATATGTGTGTGTATGGGATCTCTCACACTTTTTCCTTTTTCTTTGTACAAGTCAAGGTGATTTATTAGTACACAAAGANTAATAAAAAGCAGAGTTAGTTGGGTCATCTTATTGACTAGAAGCATAATGGTATGATGGATTAACCTCCATGTCTAAGGTAGCATTGCCAGCGAGANAGTTTTATCGGCTTTACTCAGATTAGGAAGGGGATGTCAAGAAATGCAGAAGTTTTAGTTTATTGCTGACCAAACTTAAAGTCACCAATCACAATGAGGTATTTTAAAGTCATCTACTATTCAGACACATCTATTCTTTCTCTCTCTCTCCCTCTCTTTTTTTTAAGACTTATTATCAACTTCTGAGCTCTTTGGTGTTTCAAATGATGTGGTGCTGCTGGGTTCTTCTAGAGGAACTAAGCATATTTAAGCTGGAGAAGATCTCAGGTACACTTGGAGATGCCTGAGAATATCACCGCTTTTCCCACCTTGGAAGTGGTCTTGACAAGAGGCAAGATTAGGACCATCTGGAGTCATTTACAGAATGGAAGATTTTACATGATGACAAACGTTGCTGATAGACTGTTAAAACTTCATTACTCAGAAATACCTTTGGAGATACTAATCATGGCTTGTTTTATGAATTTTATGTTCATCCCCAAACAAATGAAAATGATCTCCCTTTTCTATTTCCAAAAAATTGACAGAACTTCCTTTGGAATCTGATGTTTTCTTACCATCAAGGAAAGACTAGCCAGTTGAAATGCTGGGAAAGAGAGTCAGTTACTGAAGAGGGGCATGGGATATGGACNAGATGCTTAAATGTATTTTCTGGTAACCTTGGTTTCTAGAACTTTAGTGAATGTCAGCTTGACGAGACAGGATCTCAGGGTTGTAACATCTGCATTTTTTGACATCCCCTTCCTAATCTGTGTAGAGCCGATAAAACCGTCTTGTTGGCAATGCTACCTTAGACATGGAGGTTAATCCATCATACCATTATGCTTCTAGTCAATAAAATGACCCAACTAACTCTGCTTTTTATTACTCTTTGTGTACTAATAAACAAGAGGCAGTAGAGGACTTAGAGTTAGGTGTCTGAGTCTCAGGAAGACGCTGCTGTGGGCAGCTGAGTTCTTACTCTCAAAGGACCTACTCAACATAGGGCCATGTCACTGGGTAGACAGTGTAGGGAAAAAGAAGCATGGCTGGCAGATCACAGTTGGTTGTCAATTCAAAAGAAGTTATGTGCATTTGTACATGTGTTTAATAGTAGGTATCATGTATCTATAGGCATTTTACAGGTGTATTTTCCCATTAATTATGGACAGTGACTTTTGAGTCAATCTTGGGGAACTTTTAAAACTTTTTTCTGANCTCAGAAATATGAATTATTTGTGTTTTGAAATGGCTTATAGTATCTCAAATAAAAAATTTTAAACAATTAGATGAGTCTAAAATGAAAGATGCTTAGGAAGTCATTAAATTTTCTGTCACTGGTCAAAGAGAAGTTTCCATCAGGGAAATTACAATAAAGAAAGCCTGTATGTATTGGAGGTTCAGATACATTTTTAAATTTTTTTTTAGATTACTAGTAATTTTTCATTTATTTTGCAACATGTTTATTAGCTTGTTTTTTATTTAACATAATTTCTTTATTGATTCTTCAGGAACTTCACATCATACACCCTAATTCCACTCACTTCCCAATCTCACCATATCCTCCCCTCACCCCTGCAGCACCCCCACAAAAGAAAATAAAAAAGAAACCAAACCAAATGAAAGCAAACCAAACCAAGCAAGCAAGCAAGCAAACAAACAAAAACAAACAAATGGACAAAAAACCCTCTTCCCTCCTCCATCTTTCCCACCTCTCCAACACTTCTTCATTTTTCCTGGTGGCATTGAGAACCACAGTGTGCCAAACAGTGTACCCTTTTTTCCAATCAGCTTTACTTNCAAATGTTCATTGCAATGAGTCATTGGTCTGGTTCAAGCTCTCTAGTTTCTGATACACTATTATCACTGGATCCTCACCNAAATTCCTCTCAGGTATCATGGAGATCCTGTAGGTATCATTCCACAAGACCAGTCCCNTCACGAGCTCCAATATGTCCTAGATGGAGTAGATGTTAGGGTGGGCTAACGTAAGGCCCAGCTATGGACCTGGGTGGTAGCTAAGCTTGTCAGTCCAGGCCACTGGGGCTGCCTACCCTCAGGCAAGAGGTGGAGACAGCTTCCCCTACCCCCTTGTCATCAGGGTTGGTTCTCCTTTGCCCATAGTGAGAGGTGGAGCCATCTCTCCTGAGTGTGGGGCCAGGGGTCAGCTCTCCTGTGAGGGTTGGGGCCAGCCCTCCTGCTGCAGTGTCCAGTGAGGGGCAGAGTCAGCTATCCCCGGGCCAGCAAAGGGTGGGGCCAGCTCAGCATGGCCCTCTGATTTCATCATACTTGGTTTCTATAGACCCCTGAGGTGACACAGGCCATAGACATCAACACAGACCATAGCTGCAGCAGGATCATGTTCCCAGACATGGTCCTTGACAGTAGGTTGGCCCAGACAACATCCTGGCTCCGGATAGAAGCACAGGCCACTCAGATCAGGATGGCTCTAGTGGTGGCATGGCCC
Organism: Neotoma lepida; assembly: GCA_001675575.1. Lineage (NCBI taxonomy): Eukaryota > Metazoa > Chordata > Mammalia > Rodentia > Cricetidae > Neotoma > Neotoma lepida. The sequence continues at coordinate 43,971 of LZPO01108361.1, read as the reverse complement.
CCAAACACCAACAAGGCCACAAGTTGTGGCTCTGACCCNAGGCTTCTGTGTGACCTTTGGTGGCAACACAGGTCTGAGACTTCAATACAGACACTGGCTGCGGTAAGACCATGGACCCAGACATGGTCCTTGGCAGCAACTGGGTCTGGANGTCACCATTGTCCCAGGTGGCAGTGCAGGCCATTCAGATTGGCACAGCCCTAGTAATAGTATGGCCCTCAGACACCAACATAACCTTAGACCTCAGGCATCTGCATGGCCTTGGATTGTAACAGAAACCTCAAACATCAACACATACNCTGGGTGCAATAGGGCCACAGGCCCAGACATAGCCTTTGGAAGCAGTCTAGGCCAGGATGACACCAAGGCCCTGGGTAGTGTGGCATAGGCCACTCAGATCTGTATGACTCTGACTGCAGCATGGCTCCCAAACTCCAACAAGGCCACAGGTTATGGCCCAGACCCTGGACCTCCACATGGCCCCTTGTGGCAACATGGGCTACTGACTTCAACACAGAACCTGGCTGTGGTAGGACCAAAGACTCAGACATGGTCCTCTGCAGCAGCCCAGTTCTGGATGTCACCATGTCCTAGGTACAGGCTACCTAGATTGGCATGGCCCAGTGGCAGCAAGGCTGTCAGACACCAACATGGCCCCAGGTGGTAGCCTAGACCCTGGGAATCAACATGGCCCTCAATGGTAACAGGAGCCATGGACATCAACACAGATNTTGGCTGTGGTAGAGACACAGACCCAGACATGGCCTCCAGCTGCAGCATGGCCCTTGGGCACCAATATGGTCCCACGGAGCTGATCAGACCACAGGCAACCATACAGCCATCAGTTGCAATGGAAGCCACAGATGTCAACTTAGACCCAGACAAGGCTCTTGGCAGCAGCCNGGGCCTGGACAATACNGTGGTCCCGGGTGGCAGCACAGGCCACCCAGATCAGCATGACTCCAGCAGTGGCATGGCTCTTGGACACCTACATGGTCACAGGTGGCAGCTCAGACACTGGGCATCCTTGTGGCCTTTGGTGGCAACATGGCCATGGATGTCCACACAGCCCCTGGTTGTGGTAGCACCATGGACCCAGACATTGCCCTTGGCAGTATCCCAGGCCCTGATGTCACCATGGTCCCAGGTGGCAAGCAGGCCACCCATGTCAGCCTACTCCTCACTACCTTCACTTCTTTTGAGTTCACCTCTTTCCACAGCACATGAACCATTCTGCTTTTCCTTCCCTCCCATTTCTCCACCACACATTTGCTTATCATAACGGCCTNTGGATGTCTGGCCTGTGGGTGGCTAGAACAGACCTGAGCGGAATTGCATCAGGTGGGCTGTGGATGTCCAGATACAATTTTTAAAATGTTTGTCCCTCCAGTCTCTAGGAAATATTGAGCATATAATAATATAAGAAGTGTAGTGGAAATGAATCAAAGTGAGCCTCAGTGTTACTACGAGCTGGAGATATGGGTAAATTCCACAGTTATTTAAGTATAATTTATGTAAACACTGCTATATGTTTCTGGGTGANATTTAAATNCACCAGTATTTAAGGCTACTCNTTAACTTGCAATACAGTTCTTAGTAACACTATGGAACTTAGTGTGTTGCTCCAGTACTGGTGTGAGGAGTCTGCGCTAAGAACTCTTGTGCAACTTGTAGCTCCACTAACTCGGCTGCTTCTCAGAGCTTAGTGGCTGGTGACTTTGTCCTTTCTACTCCTTCCCTGGCTACA